>CAWUFW010001073.1:3000000-3201733 GCA_963921515.1 Calotriton arnoldi
ATTCCCTCCGTGTCCACTTCCTTGTTCTAGTCATTAGTCAGTGAGGAGAGTCCATCTCTGTGCTCCCATTTCACTTTCACAATAGAAATGAAAAGTCCTCCCATTATCCATTGGATTGAAAACCTGCCCACCCCGAAGACATCCGTTCCATCTGATTCCAAAGGTTCCTTAAAGGATCAAGAGTGAGAAAGCGGAAGTGATCATGGATGTGCACTTTTAGCCTCGCTCCTCTTCGTTTCTTCTTCCGTCAGATGGCTAATGGTGTGAACTAGGGGTGTGTGAAATTCGCATAATTTGCTTTTGTCTAATCACGGGAAATTTCGGAGAAGTACACTGAAATACTCACAAATATGTGAAATACAAAACTGACATTTGGTGCCATATTTTAGCATGAAATGCCATGGGAAGACACATTGCATGCTAAAAAAAAAAAGTGCAAAAAACACAAGCACTGCAAACAGTAGCTGCTTGCGTTTTGGTTGTCAATATTTTGTTGCTGTGCACTCATGCAGAATTGTTGCTGTGAACGGGGCGTAATTACGTGACGTGGTTTAATAGTGCCATTTTGGGAATTTCATTTAACAAGAGTAATGCAAATTTTCCGCAATTACATGAGATTAAGCCAGTATAATGGAAATTATGCCTGGGCCTGATATGAAAATTTACAATTCATCCATCGCTGACTCTGAGCCAGCTAGTGCTGTCACACCTACACTTGGTGCCTTGGAAATTGAAAGGGTGGAATGCACAAGAAATGTTTGTGTAGGAGCATACCTACTTCTGTTCAGGTTTCAAGGAGGCCTTCTACGTTGAGCCCTTAGGCCCATCATTGATCAACTTTCTAGAAAGGAATTTCAAGAAGGAGATGGATCCAGCTTCATGCAATGACGTGTTGCTCCTCTCCTTACTGGATGGGCTTGCTTTGGCGGTGGCAGTCGATACTTTGGGTATGCAGTGCACCGCCTTTAAAACTGTTAGAGAACCCTGAAAGGGAGTTAAGGCCTGATTTAAAGTTTGGCGGACAGAGTAGTGTCTGTTGGAATGGCGGAGGACATTACCTCTGCCATCCAGAGGGTACTTCACCTGCCAAATTTAGAGATGACTGGTGACCTAGCAGTCCTCTTTGTACATTGAAGGGAACTGCTGTCATGGCAGTAATTGGGGTGAACGGTGTAATGTCCTTCCTCTTCTGGCCCCTACTCTATCGGGTATTTGGAGGAAGAATTTGGTTGACGGAACCAATTGGGTTCTGTCAACCGAATACTTAAGGTCGGCCCATCTGCAAATGAGGCAGGTGGGCTGAGGGTTTTGGTGGGCATGGTGCTCCATCCTGTTTGCGATGGAGTACCCTGAATGCCAAACTGTAAACCAGGCCTTAAATCTTTTAGAACCTTATGTCATCAGATTGCTAAAGCGATTCCCTCTGTCCTGCCCTATGGTGAAGTACCTGTTTCCTAGATAGGACCTGGCCCGAGCCTATGTGTGAGCTATTGGCTTGGTCAATGTTTTTTGAGTCACATTGTACAGCAGCACGCTGAAAGTAAAAAAAAATACAAATAAAATCATCA
Organism: Calotriton arnoldi; assembly: GCA_963921515.1. Lineage (NCBI taxonomy): Eukaryota > Metazoa > Chordata > Amphibia > Caudata > Salamandridae > Calotriton > Calotriton arnoldi. The sequence goes on from CAWUFW010001073.1 coordinate 3,001,569, forward strand.
TAGCACATTTTTATTTTTAACTTGCAGCTGATCTGCTGTAAAACATGACTACAAAAACATTGGCAAAGCCAGGCTTTGTCAATGCTTGTTCTATTTTGGACGTGTTTGTAGGCACTAGCTCGAGCTGTTACAATTTGGAATGGGATGCAGTGACGCACAGTAATGACCTCACAGCGGAGAATCTGTGTAATACATGACTTATGATGCTTGTGCAGTAGTGCTTTGCAGACACGACTGTCACACATGCAGACACGTCCCTGTTTTATACTCGAAGTTAATTTCTGCACCACCATGGCTTCAATGTGCTGGATTGTGAAAGTGTTCAAGCATGGGGCATTGCTTGTGGGTTCGAGTGGCCCTTTCAGTGTTTCGTGGTAAACCTCGCTGGTTCGTTTCCAGGTTGTAAATGGAATTCTTGTGATCAGTTAATCTGCTAAAAACCTTTGATGAAGGTGCTGTAATTTGAGCGTTTCTGCTTTCTGAGCAGCCGGTGTAGAGGCAGCAAGTGCGCTCCCTTGTCCCACGCAGAAGGCAGGTGAACCACGAGTAGCAGACGTGCATGATCGTCTTGCACCCAGAAAGAGTCGAGGCAGCAGCGGTGTAAAAGGACAACATGCACAGATCTGTTACATCAAGTGAACCCGGTAGTGCACGCTCGCCTGACATATAACTTCATCACACCACAAACGCGTGACGTACCGCCTGCACAACACCAGTACAAGCTTCCCTTCAGTACATAAAATGTGTGGTGCATGAGCACCGCCAGAGCAAGCTTTTCTGAGTTTAAAGCACCATCAGAGCAAGCTTCTCTGGCAGCAGCGCTGAGCAGCAGTAGTACAAGCTTCCCTCCAGTACAGAGGAGGTTAGAGCACCATCAGAGCAAGCTTCTCTGACCGCAGCGCTAAGCAGCACCAGTGCAAGCTTCCCTCTAGTCAGAGGAGGTTAGAGCACCATCAGAGCAAGCTTCCCTCCAGTACAGAAGAGGTTAGAGCACCATCAGAGCAAGCTTCTCTGGCAGCAGTGCTGAGCAGCAGTAGTACAAGCTTCCCTCCAGTACAGAGGAGGTTAGAACACCATCAGAGCAAGCTTCTCTGACCGCAGCGCTGAGCAGCACCAGTGCAAGCTTCCTTCTAGTCAGAGGAGGTTAGAGCACCATCAGAGCAAGCTTCTCTGACAATAGTGCTGAGCAACATCAGTGCAATCTTCCCTCTGGTACAGAAGAGGTTAGAGCACTATCAGAGCAAGCTTCTCGTGACAGCAGCGCTGAGCAACATCAGTGCACGCTTCCCTCCAGTACAGAAGAGGCTAGAGAGAGCTGAGCAACACCAGTGCACGCTTCCCACCAGTACAGAAGAGGTTAGAGCATCTTCAGAGCAAGCTTCTCGTGACAGCAGCGCTGAGCAACGTCAGTGCACGCTTCCCTCCAGTACAGAAGAGGCTAGAGCGAGCTATTAACACCAGTGCACGCTTCCCACCAGTACAGAAGAGGTTAGAGCACCACCAGAGCAAGCTTCTAGTGACAGCAGCGCTGAGCAGCAGTAGTACAAGCTTCCCTCTAGTGTAGAAGAGGTTAGAGCACCACCAGAGCAAGCTTCTAGTGACAGCAGCGCTGAGCAGCAGAATTACAAGCTTCCCTCCAGTGTAGGAGGTTAGAGCACCACCAGAGCAAGCTTCTAGTGATAGCAGCGCTGAGCAGCAGTAGTACAAGCTTCCCTCCAGTGTAGAAGAGGTTAGAGCACCACCAGAGAAAGCATCTAGTGACAGCAGCGCTGAGCAGCAGTAGTACAAGCTTCCCTCCAGTACAGAAGAGGCTAGAGCGAGCTATTAACACCAGTGCACGCTTCCCACCAGTACAGAAGAGGTTAGAGCACCAGCAGAGCAAGCTTCTAGTGACAGCAGCGCTGAGCAGCAGTAGTACAAGCTTCCCTCCAGTGTAGAAGAGGTTGGAGCACCACCAGAGCAAGCTTCTAGTGACAGCAGCGCTGAGCAGCAGTAGTACAAGCTTCCCTCCATGTAGAAGAGGTTAAAGCGCCACCAGAGCAAGCTTCTAGTGACAGCAACGCTGAGCAGCAGAAGTACAAGCTTCCATCCAGTACAGAAGAGGCTAGAGCGAGCTATTAACACCAGTGCACGCTTCCCACCAGTACAGAAGAGGTTGGAGCACCACCAGAGCAAGCTTCTAGTGACAGCAGCGCTGAGCAGCAGTAGTACAAGCTTCCCTCTAGTGTAGAAGAGGTTAGAGCACCACCAGAGCAAGCTTCTAGTGACAGCAGCGCTGAGCAGCAGAATTACAAGCTTCCCTCCAGTGTAGGAGGTTAGAGCACCACCAGAGCAAGCTTCTAGTGACAGCAGCGCTGAGCAGCAGTAGTACAAGCTTCCCTCCAGTGTAGAAGAGGTTAGAGCACCATCAGAGAAAGCTTCTAGTGACAGCAGCGATGAGCAGCAGTAGTACAAGCTTCCCTCCAGTACAGAAGAGGCTAGAGCGAGCTATTAACACCAGTGCACGCTTCCCACCAGTACAGAAGAGGTTAGAGCACCACCAGAGCAAGCTTCTAGAGACAGCAGCGCTGAGCAGCAGTAGTACAAGCTTCCCTCCAGTGTAGAAGAGGTTGGAGCACCACCAGAGCAAGCTTCTAGTGACAGCAGCGCTGAGCAGCAGTAGTACAAGCTTCCCTCCATGTAGAAGAGGTTAAAGCGCCACCAGAGCAAGCTTCTAGTGACAGCAACGCTGAGCAGCAGAAGTACAAGCTTCCATCCAGTACAGAAGAGGCTAGAGCGAGCTATTAAAACCAGTGCACGCTTCCCACCAGTACAGAAGAGGTTAGAGCACCACCAGAGCAAGCTTCTCTGGCAGCAGCGCTGAGCAGCAGTAGTACAAGCTTCCCTCCAGTACAGAAGAGGTTAGAGCACCATCAGAGCAAGCTTCTCTGGCAGCAGCACAAGAAGTTCTAAAAACCTCTCCCTTTTACACAGAGTACTACTGCAGCACATGAAGAAGCCACTGTACAAACTCACAAGCAAAGACAGAAGCAGTTCAAGCTTCCCTCGAACACACAAAGCAGTTGTAAGAAAAAAGGAGTGGCCTGAGGTCACTTGAGAGACATAACTGGAACAGCTAGGGTAGAAGCAGGGGAACAGGTGCAACAGACAGGTGTACAACACGGACCGCGGCATTGGAGGCAGCCAAGACAATACCTCGCATAGCATGGAAACGCAGGTGCAGTAAAGTTAGCGGTGCACAGACAGAGCGGGTAATGTACAAGCCGCAGCAGGGCAAGCTTCCCCCACACATAAAACCGAGGCAGCACCATAAGCATCCTCGTGCAAAGGGCAGGGGCATCACAGGCAGCTGAAGTGCAGTCCTCGCACACACATGCATCAGCGGTGGAAGCTTCCTTCACACAGAAACACAGGTACAGCAAAGTTAGCTGTGCACAGACAGAACGGGTAATTTACAAGCCACAGCAGAGCAAGCTTCCCTCACACGTAGTACAGGTACAGCTCACGCAGCATCAGAGCACCTTCACTCACACACCGCTTAGGTTCACTCTCAGGCTGCCCTGTTTCTACTGGCCATGTTCCAGGTCTTTCGATGGGAATCTGATGTTTCACAACTTCGCCAGGCTCTGCCAGGTATTGGTGCTCCCACCGAGACCCGTTGCTGGAAGACAACAATGCACGCTCTTGTGTGCCCTTGTCCAACTGTTTACGGAAAACTGCATGCAAGGGAGGGCAGTGGCCACACAGTCTGCAATACCTGACCAGCGAAGAAGACATTTTGTTGATAAATTACGGATTCCTGGCATTTAAAACGGTGTCGTTTATTCTTGTCGGTAGCGTGGACTTGCCTGGGGGGCGTTGGTATATTGAGTGACAGCAGGTGCCTGTGGGAAAGTATTGCAGCCGAATAATTGGAGGGGCCAAGCGCCAGGTTCTGTGAGCAGCTCCGTCGAGGCCAGATGCTGACGTTTGAGCCAGATGGCCAATAGGAAAGACTGAGCCCACGCCCCAGACTACAGAACCGTGGCCAATCCACTCCTTTATCAATCTTGTATAGCGCCAACCGACCAGCACTGGACACCCTGGTGGCCCCCATGACACGAAACGGAGGACACAAGTCCTGAAACACGTAGGTGGCGACTAATTATAAAAGCCAATGACGTCACTTCATCACAGAAAGATCTGTCACAACTTGCCGTTATCAGTCACAGTGAAGGCACAAACTTTGCAATGCATGTTAATGTGATTTATAATATGTTTTCATAGAAAACCCACCTGACTGGCATGAATGGGTGCCCGGATAATGTGCTACAGTATCATAACGCATTTATTTCTACCGTCCCCTCACTGCAGAGCAGTGAAGGATGTAATACACAAGTCTTCAATAAATATAGATGCATGCATCTATACACATTCATTCATTCATTCCCGCCATGTAATAAAAACACAACCTGAGCAAAGCACATATTACATTAAGAAGATGTGTGCGCGCTCCATTTGGAAGTCAAGTTAATATCAGTGGTGACTTGTTACAAATTCACTTATTTCAGATACATTATATTGATCGTGCAATGAGGCACGAGTGCAAGGTTACATGCAGGGATGCCAGAGGTTTGTGAATGTTTGTTAGTGACCTGGCTGCTTGATCACTATGCAAAGCAACTGTAACGAGCTCTTGCCATCAAATGTAAATGTGAAAAGAAAGTATAAATATATTGTAACTATTGTAAATCACATATTTAAAAATAGTTGATCTTGTACATGACAAAAATGACAACGTCTTAAAAGAAAGAGGAGAGAATCTTTGTTGGTGCATTTAAAGGAGCCAGTTTCATCAAGTAAAACATATTTAGCATCAACTGTTCTGTTGCTTGGGTGCCGTCTGGTAAGCAAGAGGTGGCGGCTACAGAGTCTCTGACACCTCCACTCCACTTTGGATACATCGATCGCTCTAGCACGTTGCCTTTTTGCAGTGCTTAATTTGTAAATATATAAGCGCCAGGTCCCGCTTAAGGAGGCCACTGCAGCTTGCACCACCCTTTGCCCCTGCTACTAATCATTATACACCTAAAAGTGTGACGTTTTAGAGTTTTCCAGGACCCCAAAGCTATAAGCATGGCTTGGGCGACAGGTATTGGTAATTTTTAATGTATATTGAATTAATAAAATACTGCTTTGTACTGATCTCTACATTTGACAAACAGCGCCACCATGTGGCAGACTGTCATAAGTACCGGTGCTGACAATTAAGTGCTAATGCCGAGCACAGGAAACCACCGACTCAAATTAAGCAAAGCCTTTCTGTAAGCAGCAGGCGCCAAGCGATACATCAGCATAGGGCAGGGTCGATGAGTAAAATGTGTAAAAGTTCCTGTGCTCTTAACATAAAATATTGGTGCTGCCTGTGCCAAGCAAGCAGTCATAACTTAATAGCTCGGCCGTTGCACTGGGTAGGAACATGGTTGCCAAATGCCCCAAAGTGTCTCTGGCTCACTTGTCATGTTAGTATGGGGAAGTTAGAGAACATAAAATTCAGAGCTTTTGTGCATATCAACATTTTAGTCCTAGATTTTTGTCTTACGAGCTTAGTGCAAAGGGTGAGCCTCAGGCTAGCAAAGCCTCCAGGGCCCAGTAAAATGTACTAAAGGCTGGAACCCAAGTCCCTCCAATTGGAATAAGGGTTGTTGAACGTTCTGAAGGATGGCTACATTATGATCTAGTAAAGCTTTTTGTTTTCGAGGGTTCATGTTCTTGGAGTGAGAACCACAGACATATTTGTATGACCATGGGTCATATTACAGTAAATGCCCCCAGGGGAGCAGTGGGCATATGTGCCTGCTTTCTTGCGCCTCCGGTACACTTCGGTATTACAGAAATGGCCGCAGGTACTTGTGCGGCCCGTCCCTTAAAATGCATAGCTTCGGCGCTACATGTGCTCTGGTAAGATTTCAAGCAGTCATTACCTCACTTGTATAGAAACCCGACCCATGCCAATTTGCGGCTGTGCTACCAGTAGAACATTAATTGTGATATGGGACACTGACTCGGTTTGATTTTAGCGCACCCAGTTAAAGGTGCATGGTTGGACAGACCAGGACGGTGTGTCCTATCAATAGCCAGGCCAATGCTTTCATTACATCGATGAACACCTGAAAAGGACCGTCACGCAGGCCCTCGTCACCAGCAGGATGGACTATGGGAACACACTTTATGTACGAGTCACTGCACGCCTCCCGAAGAGACTTCAGACGGAACAAAACTCAGCGGCAAGACTCCTCCTTCCCAGATGGACACACCTCACCTCAATAACCTACACTGGCTCCCGATCCAGAAAAGAGGCCAGTTCACAATCTTGACCCAACATTCAAAGCCCTGCACAACGAAGGATCAGCATACATCAACAAACGCATGATCTTCCACCAACCAACAAGACACCTACAATTCACCTCCCTCTTCCTCGCAGTCAAACCCAGGATGCGTAGAGAAAATAGCGGAGGACGCTTCTTCTCACACCTGGCGCCCAAAGCTTGGAACAACCATCTCCTGGACCTCAGGCTCACCCCATTGCTCTGGCAATTCAGGAAATGACTCAAGACCTGGCTGGTCGAATGAACAAACCTCCACGAAGCAGTTAGCAACTCCAGCGCCTTGAGACCCTCACGGGTGATATGCAGCACTTTATAAATGATTGATTGATTGTTGGTACTGAGAGGGAGTGGGTTAGGGATTGAAGTATAAAGGTTATCAAAAGAATCCACAACTTGGCACAGTGTCAGAATTCTGTGACAGCAAACATGCTTTTGTGCCCATCAGAAAATTGTGTACCCAGTAGGATTGCTCATTATCTGAGCATCCCAATCCAAGTATTTTTCAAATGATGTCAGTTCCTGTTAGAACCACATATAAGAAGGCAATTGTGGGTGAAGGATTTGCCTCTACATGAACGTTCCCTTTTTGTTTGACACATTATTCAACCTATTTCTTTCATTTTTGTCCGGACTCTTCTCCTTAATGCTTCTCAGGAGATGTTTGGTGCTTTGGTTTCTCTTTATTGCTAATTTTCATCTTCAATCATTCATAAAATTGCCAAGGAAGTGGTTAGGAGGGTTCCCTCCTATTTTGGAATCTCTTAATGAGACCCTTGACACGTTTCATGTATTCAATCATGTATTCTGTTCGGTGCTGGCTAGCACCCTGAGTAAGGAGAGGAGTTGTCCTTCGTTCTGGCAGTCCAGAAGGTGACTGCACAGAATGTTCTAGCGTCAGTCTTCTACATAAACCTAAGAAAAATATTTGTACCATTGGAGAATGCATACCACAACAATATCCAAAGTAAATCCTGTACCATTAAAAAGGAGCACCACTTTCAAATTGTCAGGAAACTAATACCACTACCAGAAAGTTAAGCGCCATCAGAATTAATGCCTTTATTTACCGAGGCGATCCCATTTGATATTGACGTGCTGTTAATTAGCGATCAGTCGCTGCTCAAATATTCCAGTGCGCTTCTGGTAATCGGAAGATGCTGATCAGTATACTAGGGCGCTGCCAGGACATCCGCATGCTGCTTAAATATGCCACTGTGCTGCCAAATTAAGGCCCTGCTTGATATGCTGGGATGTTACCAGTAAAATCAGTATTATGCTTAAAAGACCAGAAAGTGCTGCTTACTGTGAAAATAATGTTACTTAATTTACCAGGAACCCACTGACAGTACCAGGACATCGTTCAGTGTGCCAGGGTGATGCCAGTAACATCAGGATGCTGCTCAGAGTGCTACGATGCTGCTCAAGCATGCCAAATATGCCACTGGGATGCTCAGATATGCCATAGCTATGCTTAGAAGTGCTGCTAGTAGTGTAATAAGATCCAGAAATAAGCTAGAAGTGCTGCTCAATATGATAATGGTTCAATATACCAGCTTGCTGCTATATTTATCAGCATGACACCAGTAGCAGTGAAGCGTTAGTCAAAATGCATGACAGCTACTAGAACAGGGGTCTCCAACCTTTTCTGTAACCAGAGCTACTCATGTTCAATGTAAATTTTCCTGAGCTACTAATATTGTTGGCCTTGTAACATCAACGACATCAGACAAGATTATATAAGTGTCCACGCAATGCAACATTACCGACAGTGATCACCTCCGTGCATCAGGCAGGGTTGCCAGCAGCAACTTCAAGTCTTTGTCAATTTGGAATCCTTTTACATAGGTAGTAGATAACAGCAGTAGCTGAAATGCTCATGGCACCAAGGTAATAAGTCTCCCAAATACCATATGATTTAGCACTTGGCTTTAAAAGTGTTTTGGAAATCCAATCATTTTTCTTCAAACATCATCTTATGAGCTCTGAAAATACATACCTTTTTTTATCTCTATTAAACACTTTTCGATTTGGTATAAATATATTAAATCAGCCAAGCTTCTAATTTAGTAAAGTGGGCTGCACAGAGGAGAGCTACTCAAAAGGAGCTGGAGAGCTACCAGCAGCTCACGAGATACTCATTGGGGAAGCCTGACCTAGAATCATGAAGACGTTGCCAGGATGCGCTCAGTGTTTCATTTGTCATATGCTGCTCAACGTGCCAGGACACTAACTCTGGCAGGCTGCTCCTCAGTGTTGCCCTTGATGGGGAAGGATAACATGGCTACCATTACTGCTATTCCACAGCATGACTTTTTCCTTTGCAGTGATTTGATGGTCACTAGTTTTAGTCGGTGCAGTGTTCCTCTGCTCTCACTGCGTCCTGCTGCAGAACTTGCTACTCTGGTCACTCCTCAATCTAGCAGCTGGAGTCACGTGTCAGTAGAACATGGCAGTTCAGTTATGGTTGCACCACTTGGGCAGCAAAGCAGCCTTCATTCTGTGTCCGGGTCCCTAAAGTGTCTCTACTAGCTGTCCAGAAATTATTAAAGCCTGCTGTGTGCAGAGGGGGAGATTGGCTATCAGATTCAGCCTCATCATGTTTAATTCACCTGTGCCTCTCTTCTTCATTAAGTTAAATCTATTGCTGTATCAATTTAAATTTAATTAATGCGAGTGTTGAGGTAGGTGGCCTGCCAGTAGCAATGACCCAGCAGCACTTGTTTCTGACAGTCACAACAGGCTGTTCCAGAGAGAGACAACATTTTCCTGATAAGGACTTATCGCTGCTGGACTCAAAGCAAAGCCTTCAGAACTGTCAGTGGCAGTCAGGATCCGCGTGTCTCAGACAGTGGACCAATGCTCATTTCAATTCCCGCTACCGACTCAGCTTAGATGCCTACGGTGAGTTGTGTGGGAGAGTAGGGCGACTTCACTGCTGTCCTTGGCAGAGGACAAGGAGGTAGCTTTCATTAGTCTCTCCTCCGAGGGCAGGATAACTGTCTTCTAGGTGGGAAAGGTAAGATTTGCTTCTGCTAAGCTCTCAGTGGAGCATAATAACTGGCTTCCTTCACTCTCTTCCTGGTGGAAGGGGGTCATTGTCTTTCACTGCCCTCTTCTGAAGAGCACCAAATCTTTCAGGTGGAAAGAGGGGGCGATTGGGTTCCACTACGCTGTCCTCAATGGCGAAGAATAGCATGGCATCTATAGCCCTTCCAGGTGGGAGGACAGAGATCAGCTGCAGCATTTCATCAAAACTGATAAGTGGGGGGAACAACATGACTTCCAGGTCTCTCTTCTAGGAAAGAGAGGGGAGGCCAGTCTCTAGGACCCACTCTCCTCCATGTTAAAGAATAACATATCTTCTACAGCTCATCACCAGATGGGGAGGGTAGGGTGGCTTCAACTATTTTCTTCAGGGTGGTGTGGTGTAAGGTAGCTTTACAATGGCAGATAGTGTGAGGATCTTGAAACAACAACTGTAGAGTCAGGCTCTTCAATCAGAATGAGCTAGCTTGTGACATAAGAAAAGAGCAGGTGTAAAGAGTTTGAGCAACTGACAGATGATGTACGAGTCTAGGATACATGAACAGACAATCAGAGGTGTTGGTTGGACTGGGAGAGACAGCATGAGGAGCTCAAATTGACATTGAGGACTTAAGCTCCCACCACCCATCACCATTCACAGGAACCCTGAGACATTTTAAGGCATGGGCAAAGTCGGCAATTCTCCTGGGTCCCACCTTGCAGGGAGTCTCCTTGCAATGTGGTTGATAGTCAAATTCCCACCATGAAAATAATTTGCATAAAAATAGTGTGCAGAAATACCGCACTCCTCTTTTCAATTTTTGGCCATGCTTAACATAAATGTAGTGTGGCCAGCCCTATCCAGTATTTTATACTCGGACATTTAATGGCAACTGAATTAGAAAACACAGTTGGGTCACACTGCATCTTACCTTTCTGTATTTACCTCTCTCCCTACCTACATGTACATCTCTATGTACCAACACCGTCTCTTGCTATGTCAGCTCTCTCTACCTTGCCTATTCCTCCTTTCTCTCAATGTACCTCTCTCCACACCACCTCTCTCTCATGACCTTACATCTTTCTACCACACTCTGCCCATTGCTACATTTCTTCTTTTCTAACCTTCTCACTAGCTTATCCCTCACGGTTGTGTTTCTATCTCACATACACAATCGACTTTACCTCTCTTTAAAGTGCAACTCTCTCCCTACCTCATATCTCTATAGCTCTCACTGATCCCTCTATGCCTTACCTCTCTCTACCTTTCCCTCAGCTCTCACTACCTCACCACTGTCCCTCACCTCCTTGTATCTCATTTGTCTCTCTACCTCCCACCTCTTACTACCTGCTCTTTTTTTTATATCCCGCTCTTAACCTGCTATTTACCCTCTCAATTTACCTCACCATTCATTTGCTAACTTTTTTCTCTTCCTCGCCTCTTTCTTTTTACCTGTGCTACCTCTAACTCACTTCTCAATACTTTTCCCCTTTTTTGCTGCCTCAATTACTCCTCTATCTCCTTTATATTAACCTCTCTTTTATGTTTCTCTGCTCCTCTTTCTCGATTTCATCTCAGCCCTCTATCTCACCTACCTCTCTCTTTACACATCTCTTCCTCACCTCTTGGATTCTACCGTTATCACCACCTTATACCGCTCTGCCTCTCCCTTTTTTTGCCCTACTTCTACATCAATCTCACTGCTATCCCCAATTCAGCTATGTCTTTCTGCTTCACTTCTTTTTGCTTTGCACCTTATTTCTCTTTCTTCCTTTAGCTCCTTTCTCTCTACCTTTCTCTCTGCCTTACAGTTATCTTTAACTGATCGGTCTTTCTTTACCTTTTCCTAACCCCCACCACACACACCTCTCTCTCTCTCTCTCTCTCTCTCTCTCTCTCTTCCTTGCAACTTTGTTTATCTCATTACCACAAATCATAATACTTTTCTTCCTTTATTTCTCTCTGCCTTTATTTGTATTTAACTCATCTCTCTTCCTATCTCACTCCCCAGTGCATCCCATTAGTTTCTCTCTTCGAAATTCTTAATTCCGATCTCTAGCCATGACAACCTGTATAACTCACCCTAAAACATTCTCACCCTCTCTCTGTTTTTATACCTACTTCTTCCTCTTTCTACTTCTCTTTTTCTCTACTTCTGGCTACTTCACCTTTTTCCCTTTTACCTTACTTCTACCTCATCTATCTCGCTACCTCATCTCTTATCTTTGCCTACCTTCTCTCACGCTATACTGTTCTCTTTACCTCTTTGTCCTTCTCCTGCCCCCTCCAATTTCTGTCACTCACCAGACTCAAAATTAACAGTCTAGCCAGAGATGTGCACATTTTATAAAGAGAAGAGGAACAGGGAAAAAGAAAAGAAATCGAGACAAAATGATCTAATAATGGAATGGTGAAAATTCTCGGAACAGTCAAATGCGTTTTCACAGATGCAGCAAGAACGCTAGTACAGAAGGGGTTACAAAGTTATTGTTCCCCCACTTTATATCATGGGTTGCCATTTTTTTCTAAATCACACTGCTAGATTCTCATTCTACCAAGAGTTTGTCTCCAGTTGTCTCACGTTGCCAAGTGTCTGCATGATGATCCGCCAAAATGTCAACACTCGGCTGATCATTAAATGATGGTTGCTGGAGAAGTTTAGTACAAAAGACATTCGCAGACATTTGCGAAGTGCGAGCTCACTACTACTGAAACCACAGTCCTTCCACAAAAAGAGAACGTGCTGCAGAGCCTTATCCGGTATCGCACCGAAGATTTGGAACTCCTTACCACCAGATGTACGCAGGATCCCTTCCTCCTCCTCCTTCAAAAAAGAAGTGAAAATGCTTCTAATGAACAAATTCACATCCTAAGACTTCAAATAATATGTTACTGTTATCAACATATGTTATCTTATCTACCACTGTCTACCTCTTAAATTGAATGTATGTATATTACCCCCTCAACCGTCTAATGCATCCGAATGGTGTAATGTAAAGCGCTCTGATACCCTCCAGGGTCACGTTCGCGCTATATAAAACTTTATAAATAAATAAAAAAAAGCTGATTTTATGGTCCTAAAGGACTCTTCCTTGAAAATGAATCCTATATTTTGTGCGGGTCTAGCAAAGCTGGTCAAAGACAGGTTCAATGGTCCATAGTCTACAAGCTCAAGGCACAGTGGGGCACAAACTATTTTCCTCCATTTCCCTATGGGAGCCTCAATTTGTAGGATAGGAATGGATAGAAATTGTAGGTGAAGACAGTCATTTTTTTTTCCATGTGGTCCAAAAATTATTTTAGGTAATGTGGTCTGCTTGGCGTGTATGTTTGTGTTAAATACATGGATCTGCGGTTCAACAATGATTTCAACGAGTTAGACTCAAATGACCACTGTCTCTTAGGTTTCCTAAGCAAGACTTTCACTTCGGCTTTTGATAAACTTGCCAGTATAGCACAGCTACCTAATTTATATTTCTTCATTAGTAAGTAGTGTGACAAGAGAAAAAAGAAGCGTTCCTTGGTTAGGTGCCCCTCCCAAATAGTCTGGCTTTTTAGGGTTTCTAAAGCAGACCTGGCATATGCCCCATAATGGGTCAACGAGCTTTTCTGAGTGGTTGCAGAATTTGCCGTAAGGTTTAGTTCTAAGTGGATCCTGTGATGTTGTGTCGACTGGCGAATACTTAGTAGTGGCATAACCACTGTGTGTGTAACGAAATCAAACTTTTCAACTCTCCAATTCCATCTTACATCTGGAGGTTAATGATTCAAAAATGTACTTTGCCCTTTAGTTTGTTGACTGCCATTTGTAGGTCATTTTATTGGTCGTCCTGGTTGATTTTTAGCTCCATTTATTTTCCATATAAAGTTGACTTTTGTATTTGAGGGATTCATTGGAAGATAGTTTGAGTTATTGTAGTCAGATAAGTTAATAAAAAATAAATCTATGTTAACCAATAAGTGCAGGTAATACAGGAGCCAAGTCATCTAAGTTAGACTAAAGATGTAATGTGGGCCCAGTTTTGGTGGGAAAGTATTACTTTTTGCTGGAATTTGGTTAGTCTTAGATATTGAGACACAACGACATAGGTGCCAGACGGCACTCCTGTTTAGCTCTGCTGGACACTGAGATCTTAGATGTCATTCTACTGTAAGATTATAGCCTCACTGGAACTGTTAGGTCTAGAGCCAAATATAATTGACCCAATTGAATATGGAACTATTGTCCATAAAACATGCAAAAATGTAAAAATTGGGACTAGAAATTCCTTTGGGTGCTAGTGATCCAAAGGTGAAGATGTTATCGACTGTTGAACAAAAATGTTGGTTACTTTGAACCAGGCTTCTAGTTAGAAGTAGTCTGGTGTAAATCTTGCCTCCAAATCCAGCTATGCTATCAATCTGTTTGTGATCTGGTCTGATTTCCTACACGGTTTGTAAATTGATTGACATATGAACCCCTGTGAAGCCTATCGCTTATGTAGATGTTGTCTCGTGGTAAGAGGGCCGAAGCCCATTCAGTTTGTGTCTTCTTTAAAATATCAACTAGAATTTGTAGGCATGTATACGTGTGTGTGTGTTTTTGTGTGTATGTGTGATAGATATATATATATATATATATATATCTATATATTATATATATATCCTCCCCAAAAAGACAGGGGATCTGGATACCTTCCTTGGTATAATTAAGGTGGAGATACCAGGTCTGAGGGAGTGTTTTTTCATTGGCTCTGGGAGTGGGGCTGAAAATGCTTTGCCGCTATTGCTTCTGTAGGCTGACGATATATAAGATTCCCATAATACTTCTTTGTTGTGTCTTGCTTTCCTTGAGTTCTGTGTGTCCTAGCTCCACTAGGAGTAAGAGGATGCCATTATGTCACCTGGAGAGTTGGTCTGACAGTTACACCAGCTGATACCAGAGGCTAAGCAGGGTAGTCACGTGTGCCAGATAAAGTATCCTGTAGATGCGTACTTGAAACCTGTAACTTATATAACACATTTTTAAGTAATTTTATGTTTAGTTATATGCGTGAGTATTGCCTCAGTTTTGTTGTTAGGCTTGGTGACTGGTACACAGAGTAGACTCTTGACAAATAATGGGTGTTAAAATGTTGCAAGTTAAAAACACATCTAGATTCAAGGACAAAAAGAAATGGCTTTATCAATTCTTGTTCAAGTTTTCCTTTGGTACTATTTGGCAGGTGGACACCAGTCAGCATGAACTTTCAACTGTTCCCCCATTTCTGAATGTTTAATGCATAATTCAATTTTGTGTGGCATTATGAGGCATTGAATTAGCTAAAATGTGTAATTAATTGAAAGTTGTTCCAGACATGGGCTCCCAAAACATTTTTTGCCCAGGGGCCTAAAACCACTTATGTCATCGCAGGAACTAAAATCTAAGTGAATTCAAGTGATACTTTGCACAATTTGTGCTGTTTGAAAAGCATGCCGTTCTAATGTTGTATTTTGTATTGTACTTCATTGCTGTGGGCAGCAGAATTACATACTGGGATAAAATTGTGAAAATTGTGAATTATGCATTATGTGAAATTCACGATTCACAAACCTTTGTGTTACACAATTTTTCATAATTTTTTGATCGTGGGACCCTGGGCAGAGGAGAAAATGTCTCCCCAAGAGACACTTTCTGCTTGAATCGGTCTCATGCCAATATCTTGCATGGGGTCTGTACAGAAGGTATGCCTATGCATGAAACTGTAATGCAAGGTACCAACAAACTACGTTTCATGCCTTTTGCATAATTTCATGTGGTTTTTGTGAAATTTCACGCCAAAAATTCACATTATTACACACTCGTAGACGTCATAAGATGCTAATAGTGTACTATATAAAAAAAAGTGCATATATTTATTTATGTATGTATATGCTTTGGTATAAATACAAATATCTAACAGAGTTAGTGATAGTGGTTCTGTAGTTATAGATATGTTGCTTGGCCCATATTAAAGTTGTTTTATGATAACTACTTTGGCACCAGTTGACCAACCTGAGCGAATCTTTTTCAAAAATATTCTTCCAGCTTAGATTTTGTTTGCCAAATTTCAGGCAGATTGGTCAAGGTAGGCAAAAGTTAAAGGGCTGATGTCCCAAAAGCTGCACTTCACCATTATAATCCTAGTGGAAATGTTTGCTCAAATGCACATTACTATTGCACAGAATTACACCACACGTGGAAGTAGTAAGTGCTGGGTTCAACTCTAAATCCTATTGTAGACTGGTGTATATCTGAAGGTATGATTAGGTTCACAAACCACTTTGAGAACAGCATTGTCAACCACCTCCCCGGGACTAAATAGCACCCACAAGTTAGTCCCCCACAGAGATATTGCTCAGATCTCGTCGGAGGCCCCGCCCCCTTTCTCAACCACTCTGCAAAGGGGCCTCCTGGTGCACTACTGGTTGGGGGATGAATTCCCCTTGGCTTCTGAGGGTCTTTTGGGGCCAAGAACCCCTATTGTTGTCGCAAGTAAGTCCCCCACAGCAGGATCGCGTATATATGTGTGTATATATACATTTTCACTGAAAAAAACAAAGGTTACAGAGACATTATAGTTAGGCTCAGGTGTCACTCATACAAAACCAGAGAAATTCAGCCGTTCTAGTTAGTGAGCTAACTATAACTTGCGCCCTCGCAATGCACTGCTTATGACCTTACATATTACATCACTCATGGCTTTGTCAGATACATCACTGAAGACCTCATCCGGTGACTGAGTGTTTTTTAAAGAGTTTGAGTGTTAAATTATATACCAAGGTGTATTGGTGAATCAGTGGGTGTATGAGTGCCTGATTGGATGATTCAGTGGCTACATGACTGACTGTATACATGAGTGATTAGGTACCTCAGTGAATGTATGGGTGAGTGACTGGTTGTGTGAATGTCTGTATCTGTCTGTCAGTTGTTGTCTAAGTGGCTGTATGGGTGTGTGAGTGGGTATGTGAGTTTCTGTATCGGTGAGTGATTGGTTGAGTACCTCTATGGGTGTTTGAGTGTCTGTGTGGATGTTTATGTTTGTTTAAGAATTTGTAGAGCCCGTGGCTGCCCGAGGGCTTCCCAGCGCTAAAGAGTACTGTTTACAAGCTCTATCCATAATGCGTCTACAAGGGGAACAGCAAAGTTTTGATATGTTTCCTGAAAACGGTTTCGTTGGGTAGAATTCTTATTTTATATGGGAGGGCATTCCACATCTTTGGTACCAGGTGGGCAAATGATCTGCCCCCCCACCTGGCTCTTTTGGCTCTCGATGTCCTAAGAAGCTGTTGCTGAGCTGATCTTAGATGCCTGGTCGGATGGGTGATGAGTGAGCAGGTGAGTCAGTGACACTATGGGTTAGTGAGTGCATGTGTGTGGGGCTGTATGGGTGAGTGAGTGTGTGCATGGCTGTGTGAGTGCATGTGTCAGTGGTATATGGATGAGTAACAGGGTATGTGAAAGGCAGTATAGGTGAGTGATGTCGTATATGAGTGACTGTATAGGTGAGTGAGTGAATGTGAGAGTGGCTGTATGGGTGAGTGTGTGCTTGGGTCAGTGACTGTATAGGTGAGTGAGTATGCATTAGTATGTTTATGAGTGAGTGTGTGTATAACTGTATGGGTCAGTAAGTGGCTGTGTGATTGACTGGGTGAGTGAGTAGGTGTGTGAGTAGCTCTTTCGGTGACTGACTCAGTGTGTGAGTGGCTGTATATGGGTGTATGAGTGGATATGTCAGTGGCTGTATTAGTGAGTGAGTGGGTCTATGAGTGGCCTCTGAAGACCTCTTAGCAATGTCGCTGTTTGGGGCTTATTGGAGATAACAAGAGGGGTAGTTGTCCCCCAAGGACGTCCTTGGGGGCCATCTATTCCGCCTCTTACCTCCAGTAAGTCCCACACAGCAAGATTGCTGAGAACTGGTAGGAGGCCACGCCCACTACTCGTCCTGTTACCTCCAGTAAGTCCCACACAGTGGGTTTGCTGAGAGGTTGTCGGAGGCCACGATCCCTTTCCCCACCACTCGGCAAACGCACCTCCTGGTGCACTGCTGGTTGGGGGATGAAGTCCACTTTAGTCCTGAGGCCCTCTGGACACAAGGGGAACTCATCCCCCCACCAGCAGTGCACCGAGAGGTGCGTTTACAGAGTGGTGGAGAAAGGGGCATGGCCTCCAGTGAGTTGCCCGCTTCTTTTAAAAAAAAATTCTATTTCTTAGACTGGACTGTTTTGGGCCCCGGGGACCCTATCCCACAAGGCCTGCCCCTTTTTCAAATTCTTTTTTTATAGAAAAAGGGAGGGGGCAGTTCGGCCCCCCTCCCAGGCCGATTTTGACCCCGGGGACCCCATCCCCCAGGGCCTTTTTTTCCTTTTCTTTGTAAAAAACAGGAAGGGGGCGTGTGGCCCCCTTCCCTGGGCCAGGTTTGGCCACGGGAACCCCACCCTCCCAGGGCCTGCCCTTTATTTTATATTCTACATATTTTTTACATGGAAGGGAGGGCTGCACGGCCCCTCTCCCAAGGCCGATTTCAGCCCCGGGGACCCCATCCTCGGGACCAGGCCAATGTATATATTTTTTTTTAAAAGGGGAGGGGGCCTGTGCTGCCACCCTCCCCGGGCCGATATCGGCCCTGGGGCCCTTGGCACTTCTTTGGGGACTGCATGGGTAGCCTGAAGGCCCCTGCGGTCCCTGCCAGCTCCCCGCTTCCTGCGGGAGCCGGCATTGCATTGAGACCTAGGGTGCTGCCAATGTGCAGCTCCCTGGATCTCAAAGCAATGTCTGTTTCCCTGCTCGTTTGACAGCGGGCAGGGAAACACACATGCTCTGCTTTCAGCAAGCGAGAACATTTTCTGCTCTCGCTTGCTGAAAGCAAAGGGTTTGCTATGGCTTGGCGGGAGCGGTGCAGTGTCCCGGGGGTGGGCACCTTGGGACATTGATAGTCAGCCTTCGGGGGTGGCAGTCCCCATGGCCAAGGGGGGGGCCCTGCGGCCCTCCCTCCTCTGTAAATTAAGCCCCAGGGAGGAGGTGGTCCCCAGGGCTACGGGGGCCGTGCAGGCCCCATATTTAATTTTAAAAACTTGCCCCGGGAGGTAGCGGTCCCTGGGGCTGCATGGGGGTGTCGGAGCCCTCCCCATGATTTTTATTTAATTTAACCCCCGGGAGCCGGTGAGGTTGCTGTATGGCCCCCCGCATTTGTGTCATTTAGCCCCAGGGAGGTTGCAGTCCCCAGGGCAGCGGGGGAGGCCATAATGGCCTCCCCCGCCTTCATTTAATTAAATGGGTCTGGGGAGTTGGCGGTCCCTGGGGATGCAGGGGGCTGTGCAGGCCCCCTGCATCAGTTGGAATATGTTTGCCCCGGGGAAGTGGTGGTGCTCAAGGCATGAGCACCCCCCGCATTACTATAAGAACTTTCCCCGGGTCCTGGCCCACCTGGGGTCCTATATTAAACGAAGCATGGGAGACTGCGCTTCGTTTTTTAAAAACATTTCGGCAGGAGTCACGGATTTAGCGCAACTCCCGCTGAAATTTTTCCCCCCACACTGAGGCCTAGGGGGTCAGTGTGTTTCTACCCTGCCCTCTTTTCTTTTTCTTTTTTTAAAACGTTTTTTCTTATGACTCTGTTCAACCGAGTCACAAGATGGCTGCCAACACTTCCTGGTTTGAAGTGTTGGCAGACAATCAGATCTCAGGCACCAGATCGGGAGGGGTCGCAGATCCTCCACGGCCTCAGTTGTATATCTTGAAAATCTTTCCATTTCTCAGCAACTACTAAACGGATTTACACCATTTAACAACAAGCATTTGCAATGCAACAGGTCTCGCATTAGTTGGAGTTAGAGATTTTGGCATTGTTTATATTTTGCTTGATTTGTTTGTTGTTTTGTGTACTGAATGTGTTAGCTAACTACAGTTTTGTATGTATCTGTAGAGTAAGTATGTGTATTATACCTTTCGCATTGAATATTTGCTGGTGTAATATTATATGTAGCATCAGCTAGGGTAGCAATAATGTGTATTTGTAGTTGTGTTCTAGTATTATTTGTAGATAGTGTTGTGTTGTAAAATTGGTATGTGTTTGTGTTAATTAGTATGTAGTGTAGTATATGTTTTTAAGCATTGTAAGCATAAGGGTTGCATAAATATGTCCAGCACAAATGTTTTGTTTTTATAATTTTTTTATTAGACATAAATTTTTGCTGCAATCAAGTAAATATTAGTAAATAGTTTCTGAATTATTTTAGAGACAGTTTTTATTATTAGCGGTACATTATATTTGCTCAATAATTTCTGTAATACATCCACGGAGAGACACACACACACAGAGACAGAGACCAGAAAGACAGAGACTGAGACAGAGAAATACAGAGACAGTGAGACATAGACACAGAGACAGAAACACATACACAGAAAAGAACACACGCAGACAGAGACACGCACACAGAGACAGAGACGTGCACACAGAGACAGAAATGCACAGACAGAGACAGAGGTGTATACATAAAGAGAGACGTACACACAGAGACATAGACACACAGAGAGACAGAGACACACACACACACACAGAGACAGAGACACACACACACAGAGACACACACACAGACTGAGACACACAGAGACATACCGAGACACATAGATACAGACACACAGACAGATACACTGAGACACATAGATAGAGACACATAGAGACACATAGAGACACATAGATAGAGACACATAGACAGAGACATATAGACAGAGAGAGACAGACACATAGACAGAGATAGAGACACAGAGACAGAGATACACAGAAAGAGACATACAGACAGAGACACAGAAACAGACAGAGACAGATACACACATAGAGAGAGAAAGAGGAAAAGGGGCTGGGGAAGGGTCCATCTATCCGGACTGCTGGTGAAGAGGCCAATGCGAGTGTCCAGCGAGACGTGCTCGACAGACGGGTGGCTTTCTGACCGAGCATCCACCCCCAAAATAAGCACAGGAGCAGCACAGTTTTGTTTAAAGACCAGAGTAATGGCGATATTAGCAGTTCAGAAACACCCAGCTTCTATTGCGCATGCATACTTCCTAAACATATGGTCGTAACATGTACTGCTCGGGGTACACATAGAAGCCAGCAGATGTTGCCCTGTGGATGATTTATCGACCATGCAACTAAGGATCAAGAGTTCTAATCCCGGATTACCCGTTCTGTGATTCTGGTCAAACCACCTTATCTCCCCTTATCACCTCCGTTTCCTCATCTGGCAGACGCCGACTTTGACAGGTATCATTAAATCTTTTTTTCCTCTATCTGGATGAAGTGTTTTATATACATCTCAAAAGCAAGGTCTGTTTGTGGTGCCAGTCTATAAACATGTAACCCACTACCATTCTCTTTCCAGAGAGCGCGTGACAGCACCGGTGTAAGGGCTAATGGCGCTCTGGGCAGGGCTGCGGACCGGCACACGTTCCACCAGCTTGCAAGATCCCATCAGACGCGGGGGCAAGCCCGTGCGCTGCCCATCTCCGGGCATTAAGAAGAGACATTAATGCCACTGATCTCTGCCACGGCCTCCTCCCCTTCACCCACTGCGCGCGCAACACGTTTACCGCTGATATAGGCGTGAGAAATGAAAGGGGGTAAGACAATAGGGGCACATTGTGCGCCCCTCTTTCACACTGCTAATCCGGTTTACACATCCCGCCTACCCGTCTCCACGGGGCTCCGCGCGGTGTGTGGCAGCGGAGTGAGTCAGAGGTGTGTGAAAGCGGGGGCGCAGAGTAAAAGGAAAGAGGGTTCTTGTTCCCGGGTTTACCGCGCCTCTGTTCCACTGCATGCAAACGAGACAGTGTATGCTCGGGCTCTCCACAAATATTTACTGATAAAACATGCCACCCGCTATGCTACCGCCTCGCAAGCATTTGAGGGTAAATGTATCCCTCACACCTGCGCCCAAGTGGATGTGTTTAAAGAAACCGGGGGGGGGGGCTATAGACCATCTTTTAAAAACTGTTTGACCGAAGGCTGACCGGTGTCCTCCAGGCAGGTGCGAGATGCTGTCGACGTTTCTCAAAGCATCGGATAATTCTTTAAGGGGGTGGGGGGGAGGGGGATCTGACTTTAAGCCAAGTGGGGCAGCCTTGCAGGAACTGCCGTGACGCAGAGTTACACTGCACGCATCTACACAAGGTGATAGGGTGACAAAACCCAAATCTATGTTTATGCTTTGGCTAAAACACAATAAAAAGCCCATGCCATGTTTTATTCAAAGTCCCCTTAAAAGTATTCCTCGCTTAAACATGAGGCTCACTGTCAGGTAAACACCCTGCCCTTTCTGCAGACAATCCCAGCTTTTGGCAGGTGCCAAGTGCAACCAAACGTTAAATATATGGTGGACAGCGAGCCCACCATCACGGACAGCTTTGTAAGGCTGAATGACAGATGATCCATACCGGTTATAAACCATCAGGCGTGTCGAGGAGGTCATATCCACCTTAATACGCTGGTTACTCCGGGGGAAGGTGGAAATAAAGCCAATGAGCACCTCGGCTGTCTGCATGTAGCGCCAGCAGCACACCTACCTGCTGTGGAAGCCTACCCACCCTGCCTCCCACATGCCCGGGTCAGCATCAGTGCACCGGGCTGAGGTGTGGGGGGCGACGGGCTCGTGGAGTTTGCTTCGGGACTTCCTGTGGCCTCCCACGTAGCACAGCTGGACCTGCGGGGGCCCTCAGCGAGGGGGCATCCCCCAAGCGTGAAAAATGGGTCCCGGGAGACCTCGTCTGAAAACCGCAAAGACTGCAGCGGGAACGAAGAATAGAAGCTGGAAATGAGGGTTTTCACTTCGGCGAGGGTGACTGAGGGAGCACCGGCGGGGGACAGCAGAGTCAGGCTGGGAGTGGTGCGAGGGAGATAGAAGTAGTAAACAAGCCCGCGAGTGGTGCGCGCGCAACAGCGAGGCATGTGCTTTCAATTATCGCGCCCGTGTCTGGGCACGATAATTGAAACCACATGATGGCCGGTGTGCGTAATGGACACCAATAGGCCATGGGCGGAGCAATGCGCCCGCCTTTGGCCAATTGCGTGCAGTCTTTTATAAAAAGACGCACGAAAAGGCCAATGGGGTAGCACAAAAGGAATCGCACGAGCGTGTGCGATTCCTAGGTCAGTGCTGAATCCCCGTTTTTCACCTACTAAATGTCTCGCGCTGCGCGAGCACTGCTGCGCAGTGCAACGCTAGGCGCCAGACCTAAAAAGGGCGCTTTCTGGACCAACAGACTACCTTTCTGCAAAATTTGGTGTAATTCCGTTCAGCAGTTCGGGCTGTAGCTGTGTCTAAAATTTCCTATGGAAATTAACATGGAGAAAAAGCGTTTTGGGACCCCCGCCCCTTTTTCCTCTGCACCCGCTTAACAGATCACAACAAAATTTTCAAGACAGCAGCTGAAGTGACTGGCAAATTCGTTTTGAAAATGTCATGAAGATTCGTCAAACGACACCAAAGTGGAAACTACATCCTAACTATAACTATCCACTGGCGGCCACCTGTAGGTAATATAGCTATATCTAAATGTAGATATAGCTATCTAGATATAGATACCGATATAGATATCTAGATATAGAGATATATATATATATATATTCCTACCACGTAAGATGAAATCCATAAAATATGCATTTTCATTCCCTTTATTAACGCATGAGCAATTCTCCGCTAAGCTGCCATAGCAACACAGCTTTGTTAGCATTTAGCAGACTACGCTGCAGCACATGGGTAACAGGCTGTTCAGACAGGACACAGCGTTTCCTTGAGCCAACTCCTTAAATGTATTGTAAATTATATTGTCATTAATTTTATTATTATTGTCATCATTATCATAGCCTTTTTAGTGTTATTTGTATTGGTTTGCATTATGATTGTTAGGTCCATTAGCATAATTGTCTGCAAAGAGCCCAACCAACAGAATTGATATGCATAAAGCTCCACAATGGAGAAAGGCAAATGACACATATTTTACAAGCCAACAATGCTTGTCCCATGAATTCACGTTTTATTAAACACAAGCAGCCGATCTCTAAATAATTGTACTCATCCTAGGCAGGTTAGAAACATCCGACACTACCTTCGGTTTCATGTCACCTGCCAGTCCAATAAATATCTTTCCATCTTCCAGCAGTGGTGTTGATCATTCTCCCCACCTACCCCCACATCTGTGGGTGTTCCTAGGGACTTGGTCTCAGGCCTTTGGCTCTTCTCCTTCTACGCCCCATCACTTGGTGACATTGTGTGATTGTTCAGCTTTTCTTTACAGCAAAACAAAATGTCTGCCTTTCCCCTCGTTCACCCTGTGCATTACATATTACATCTCTGGCTCTAACCTCAGCTCTATATTGGATGGCCGTCCTCTCACTTGTATTGAACTGGGCTAAAAGAGAGGTCCTTTGTTTTCCCTTCATCTGCGGCTCTGATCTGTCTCTCTGGAGCAATCCAGGTTATCTTGACAGTCCGGTCATATTTCTATGCACCAGGTGCCTCTAAGAGCTATTAAAGTCCAGTATGAGGCCTGAATCCTTCCTATCAGCCACCATCATTGCAGTGAGCTTTCAAGTACTGAATATTTTCAAAATCCTCCCTCTCCTTACCGCACTGTTAAAACCCTCATCAATGGCCTATGACCAATAATCGATAATGCAACAGCGTTCTGGTTGATACGCCCAATATTCACTCTCCCCATTGTGCAAGGTTTATTAGTTTATTTCACTTTTTGATATATACCAGCTAGGGATGTGTGCTTTACAATAAAAAACTACAATGGAGATCCAGAAATCTCCTTACAGAGAACAGGGAAATGCTGTGAATCAAGGTCCATAGTAAGCTAGATAGGAGAGGGTCTAAAATAGCAACACAGAGAGTGGGAAAAGAGCAGGCAGGAAAACAGTGAGGTGTAGAAAGGATGAACATGCATTGGAGACTGGTTTGGGCTGGGGGAACCGTATCGGGCAAGTAAAGAAAGCATGTCTTCAGCGTAAACAGATAAAGAGATTCAGAGTGGAGATATTGGGACAGGTGAAAGAAGTGAAAAAAGAGAAGGTGGAACGAAAGAATGAGGCGAGCAGTGAAAGTTATGATTAGAATCTAGGTCAGGCAGCAGCAAACCGTGCAGGTAAGGGCAGTGGGGCCGGGTTGGGGGGTATTCCACAGATGACCACGAGGGAAAATTAAATAAATAATTAATTTTCACTCGTCGGCTGTCAAAATCCTCCCCCCTCCCTCCCACTCCACCCCCACACCCGGCCCCACCGTTCTTACCTGCACGGGCCGCTGCTGAGGTCAGGTTATGGCAGGGAGAAAGGAGGCACATGAGGACAGGGTGTAAACAAAATCGAGTTGGGTCATGAAGAGAAGCGCAGGAAAGTAATTGCAGTTAATATAAAGATAGATGGGAGTGGTGGGATTGAGCTCATAGGAAAGTCAAAGGAAGCAGAAGTGAAATATAAACGAGCATTTGTAAAGCCAACAGGTCTCGCCTTTGGGATCTATTGGCTTTGCCAATGGTTTTTAGCCCTACTGCACAGCATCCCCGATGCTATGCAGCATGGCTAAAGAATTTATTTATAAAAAAAGGTTTTGGAATTGCCGAAAATGGGGGGAAAAAGCTGACGTGTCATTTTGTCAGCACACATGTGGCACCACTTTTATTTTTTAGCAGGTTGGCGAAAACAACAAAGTAGGCAGAAGCAAATGGAGCGACCCCTGACCTTGACTGGTAGGTCGCTCCCCCACCACACAGCTCCGTCTGTGTGCCCTGCTGCTGCCCCTGATTGTGCTCGTTTTTCCTTTCTGTGCCCCCTTGCTGCCCCTGATTGTGCTCGTTTTTTCCTTTCTGTGCCCCCCTTGCTGCCCCTGATTGTGCTCGTTTTTTCCTTTCTGTGCCCCCCTTGCTGCCCCTGATTGTGCTCGTTTTTTCCTTTCTGTGCCCCCCTTGCTGCCCCTGATTGTGCTCGTTTTTCCTTTCTGTGCCCCCCTTGCTGCCCCTGATTGTGCTCGTTTTTCCTTTCTGTGCCCCCTTGCTGCCCCTGATTGTGCTCGTTTTTTCCTTTCTGTGCCCCCCTTGCTGCCCCTGATTGTGCTCGTTTTTCCTTTCTGTGCCCCCTTGCTGCCCCTCATTGTGCTAGTTTTTTCCTTTCTGTGCCCCCTTGCTGCCCCTGATTGTGCTCGTTTTTTCCCTTTCTGTGCCCCCTTGCTGCCCCTGATTGTGCTCGTTTTTTCCTTTCTGTGCCCCCTTGCTGCCCCTCATTGTGCTAGTTTTTTCCTTTCTGTGCCCCCTTGCTGCCCCTCATTGTGCTCGTTTTTTTTCCTTTCTGTGCCCCCTTGATGCCCTGATTGTGCTAGTTTTCCCTTCTGTGCCTATTTCCCGCCGCTGCGCCCCTGCGGCCCCGCCCCCTCACTGCCCATTTGCTGCCCCATTCCCTGCTCCTCCCTCCCACCTCCCCATTTATGGCAGCCGCTGCGTGGTGAAGAGAGCGACCCCTGACCTTGACTGGTAGGTCGCTCCCCACCACACAGCTCCGTCTGTGTGCCCTGCTGCTGCCCCTGATTGTGCTCGTTTTTCCTTTCTGTGCCCCCTTGCTGCCCCTGATTGTGCTCGTTTTTCCTTTCTGTGCCCCCTTGCTGCCCCTGATTGTGCTCGTTTTCTCCTTTCTGTGCCCCCCTTGCTGCCCCTGATTGTGCTCGTTTTTCCTTTCTGTGCCCCCCTTGCTGCCCCTGATTGTGCTCGTTTTTCCTTTCTGTGCCCCCTTGCTGCCCCTGATTGTGCTCGTTTTTCCTTTCTGTGCCCCCTTGCTGCCCCTCATTGTGCTAGTTTTTCCTTTCTGTGCCCCCTTGCTGCCCCTGATTGTGCTCGTTTTTTTCCCCTTTCTGTGCCCCCTTGCTGCCCCTGATTGTGCTCGCTTTTTCCTTTCTGTGCCCCCTTGCTGCCCCTCATTGTGCTAGTTTTTTCCTTTCTGTGCCCCCTTGCTGCCCCTCATTGTGCTCGTTTTTTTCCTTTCTGTGCCCCCTTGATGCCCTGATTGTGCTCGTTTTCCCTTCTGTGCCCGTTTCCCGCCGCTGCGCCCCTGCGGCCCCGCCCCCTCACTGCCCATTCGCTGCCCCATTCCCTGCTCCTCCCTCCCACCTCCCCATTTATGGCGGCCGCGCAGCGGACATGCGCAGCGGGCGCGCCGCTGGCGCGTCGAAGCGCGCCTAAGGCAAGCCCGTCTGCGCCCGTCCGCGCCGTGACCGCGCCCAGCGCCAGACCCCTGGTCCGGGCATCCCCCGCGCCCGCCACATCAACAGACGCCGATACGACGCCAGCACCCTCCACGCACTCAACCCCGGAAAAGATCACGCCTGCTACCAGGCCACCCCGAAGCGCACCCAAGGGCCCTTCACCTGCCGGAACTGCAGCTTCGCCAGCACCCGCCCCGCCAAACCACCGCCCAGGAAAGAACCCAACTACCTCAGATGCATCCTCCTCAACACCCGCTCCGCCCGCAAACCCGCCATCGAACTCTGGGACCTTCTCGACTCAACCTCCCCAGACGTCGCATTCCTGACGGAGACCTGGCTGAATCCCGCTTCAGCCCCCGACATCGCCATTGCCATCCCGGACGGATACAAGATCACCCGCAGGGACCGCACCAACGGAGTCGGAGGAGGCATCGCCATCGTCCACAGGAACACCCTCAGAGTCTCAACCAACACCGACGACACCCTCAGCACCGCCGAACACATGCACTTCCAGATCCACACCGATCCCAACACCACCCTCAGAGGAACCCTCATCTACAGACCTCCCTGACCCCGACCACAGTTCAGCGATTCCATCGCTGACTTCGTCAGCACACACGCCATCGCCTCCACGGACTACATCCTCCTCGGGGACCTGAACTTCCACCTCGAGAACAACAAGGACACCAACTCCACCACCCTGATCGATAACCTCGCCACCCTCGGACTCAGACAGCTCGTGACTACACCCACCCACGCCGCCGGCCACACGCTCGACTCCATCTTTTCCGCAAGCCCACACGTCTCCTTCAACCACACCTCCGAACCCCACTGGACTGACCACCACTGCATCCACTTCACCTACAGGAAGCCCACCACCGCACCGAACAAATGCCTCGCCGCTGCTGGAGCAGAGTCACGGAAGACCAGCTAACCACAACCCTCGCCCTGAGCCCACCCGCCGAACCCTCCGACCCCGACACCGCCGCCCGCAACCTCAGACAGTGGATCGACGACTGCGCCAACACCCTCGCCCCGCTCAAGAATCCGCCCAACAGCCACACCAGCAAGAAAGCCACCTGGTTCACCGAAGACCTCCAGGCCTCCAAACGAACATGCCGAAAACTGGAGAAGATCTGGCTCCACGAACGGACAGCGGACAGCTACGCCGCCCACAAGAGCGCCACCCGCAGTCACCATCACCTCATCAGATCCGCCAAAAGGGCCTCACTCAAAGACCGCCTAGACAACAACGCACACAACAGCAAAGAGCTCTTCAACATCGTGAAGGAACTCTCCAACCCCAGCTCCAACACCAACGACATCCAGCCGTCGCGAGACCTGTGCGACTCACTGGCCACCTTCTTCCACCGCAAAATCGCCGACATCCACGACAGCTTCAACACCACGACCGCCCCGGCAACCACCGAGACCACTGCCCCCACAACCACCAACCGCCTGCTCTCCTGGACCAACATCAACGACGAGGACACCAGCGAGATCATGAACACCATCCACTCCGGTTCACCGCTAGACCCGTGCCCTCACCACATCTTCAACAAAGCCAGTACAGCCATCGCGCCCCATCTCCGGAAAATAATCAACATCTCCTTCGAGACAGCAACCTTCCCGGAAAGCTGGAAGCACGCCGAGATCACCGCCTTACTCAAGAAACCCAAGGCAGACCCCAAGGACCTCAAGAACTTCCGACCCATCTCTCTGCTCCCGTTCCCCGCGAAGGTCACCGAGAAAATCGTCAACAAACAACTGACCCGCTACCTCGAGGAGAACAACATCCTGGACCCTTCCCAGTCCGGCTTCCGCAGCAACCACAGCACCGAAACCGCCCTCATCGCCGCCACCGATGACATCAGGACTCTGCTAGACAACGGAGAAACAGCAGCCCTCATCCTCCTGGACCTATCAGCCGCCTTCGACACGGTCTGCCACCACACACTACGAACACGCCTTCACGACGCCGGGATCCAAGAGAAGGCCCTGGACTGGACCACATCCTTCCTTTCCGGCAGAACACAAAGCGTCCGCCTCGCCCCCTTCCGATCCAAGGCCACCAAGATCATCTGCGGCGTACCCCAAGGCTCCTCCCTCAGCCCAACGCTGTTCAACATCTACATGGCACCCCTCGCCCACGTCGCCCGACAGCACAACCTCAACATCATCTCCTACGCCGACGACACCCAGCTGATCCTCTCCCTCACCAAAGACCCTCACACCGCCAAAGCCCACCTCCACGAAGGAATGAAGGCCGTCGCCGAATGGATGAGGACCAGCCGCCTGAAGCTGAACTCGGACAAGACGGAGGTCCTCATCCTTGGTTCCAACCCTTCAGCCTGGGACGACTCCTGGTGGCCAACATCACTGGGAACAGCCCCGCCACCCACCGACCACGTACGCAACCTAGGGGTCATCCTCGACCCCACCCTCTCCATGACTAAGCAGGTCAACGCCGTTTCCTCATCCTGCTTCAACATCCTCCGAATGCTCCGCAGGATCTTCAAGTGGATCCCCACCGAAACAAGAAAAACAGTCACCCAGGCCCTCGTCACCAGCAGGCTGGACTACGGAAACGCCCTCTACGCAGGAACGACGGCTAAGCTCCTGAGACGGCTGCAACGCATCCAGAACGCCTCTGCACGTCTTATCCTCGACATCCCCCGACGCAGCCACATCACACCCCACCTGAGAGACCTGCACTGGCTCCCTGTCAACAAGAGGATAACCTTCAAGCTCCTCACCCACGCACACAAAGCACTCCACAACTCCGGACCAGCCTACCTCAACAGACGACTCAGCTTCTACACCCCCACCCGCCAGCTCCGCTCGACCAGCCTCGCCCTCGCCACAGTCCCCCGCATCCGGAAAACGACCGCCGGCGGCAGATCCTTCTCCCACCTCGCCGCCAAGACCTGGAACACCCTCCCCACCAACCTCCAACAGACCCAAGACCTACTGGCCTTCAGAAGACTCCTCAAGACCTGGCTCTTCGATCAGTAGCAGCACCACCCCCCTCTTCCCCCAGCGCCTTGAGACCCTCGCGGGTATGTAGTGCGCTTTATAAGTGACATGATTGATTGATTGATTAAAATGGGAGACTGGGGAATTATGGAGACAGAAGTAATTGGGGGACTGGAACCAACACAGGAGGGAGATAGCTAGAAAACACATCGATTTTTGTGGAGTGCTTAAACAAAAAGAAAAAGTAGCTCCTGAAAAGTGAGCAGTGAGAGGACACAAGTAATGTATCCATGCTCCAGGAAGGGGACAAACACAAGGAGTGGATGGAGAGGCCACTCAAGCTAACAAATAAGTCAACAAATGAGTGGCAAAAAAGCCAATGAGTGGTAAGCAATGGGCAGGCTCTTAGCACACTGTCAGCTAACAGTACGAATCGCAACAGGCAGCGCATGCACTGTCTAGTAGGCCAGATCTTAAAAGTAGTTACTGGTCGAGGTAGAGTCTAAACTGTTAGGTTTTTAGATTTTTGTGGAATTGTAGAAAATCCACTTGTTGTAGGATGTCTGTAGGTGAAGTGTTCCACTGAGTTCTTTGATTTGATTCTGAAAACCTTTCTTCTCCTCAGGTTCTTACTTCCACCAGTGGATTTTTTTTAATTTTTTTAATAAAAGTTTCAGGTAAGATGGTTTTAGGAAGAGAATAGTTTTGAACTTGATACAGGCATACTGGAATTTAATGTTGGCTCTGGCAGGAAATCAATGTAATTTACAATAGATTGGAGTGATGTCAAATTTCTTTCTGCTGGACACAAATCAGGTGGTGGACTTCTTCAGTGCATTAAGTGGTGCCAAGGTGGACTTGTTGGTACCAGTCAGAATAAAAAATATGCTAGCATTCGCGCCAAGAATTTTCAATTCTATTAAAGACACGGAGGCGAGGACTATTGCTTCTCTTCCTTTACTGTTTAACTCACAGCAGCCAATGAAAACGTTGTATACATAAAATAAACTACGTTTCCCATGATGCTCTTACATTCCATCATATCCTGTCCGACCCTATCAGAGTCACCATTTCCTTCCTCTTTCTTTGCTCGAGTCTTTAGTCCAATATAACATTATTTCAAATTCAAATTGTCATCCTCCAACGTGGAAGAACCATAACCGAAACTGGAACATTATATATCTTCTTCAACCAGAAGAACACTTATTCCGTCTTCTTGTCCGAACCTGGAATAAAGGAAACATAGGAAACCCGTAACTTCTGCTAAGCAGGTTATAAAATATATTCGGGCGGGTATATATTACAAACATTGAAATATAACCGGATGGGATAATCCTCGCCTCCGTGTCCTTAACAGAATTAAAAATTCTTGGCGCGAATGCGAGCAAATTTTAAATTCTATTACAGGACCAGAGGCTTCGGATTATTGCTCGTTTAACGCTTATCAAATACTACTGTAGATATATCACCCACCGGTTTATAATAAAACTGTTTCAACGTAGACTCTGATGACCAATCAGCAGACCTCATAATATCTTGAACAGTTGAACCCAACATAAAAGTCTTAGATGCCATGGCACCACGAACCGAATGTGCACCAAATATCTGGGTATTAATACCAGCTTCTTGCATGACTGATTTTAACCACCTGGCAATGGTAGCCGCTGAAAACGGTTTAAACGGTTTCTGTAATGCAATCAATAATTGCGTTGAACCTTCTTGTCTTAAAGACCGAGTACATTCTTCATAGGCTTTCAGACACTGGACCACACATAGTTTAGCATTACTGGGAAACGCATTATACTCAATACTACGTGATAATGTTTTAGTCCTGCCAGTAATATTAAAGTAAACCCCTTCCGGAGTAAATACTCTACCTGTAAGATCCAAGGCTCTCACATCCGAAGAACGTCTGCAGGCAGATAAACACAATAGCATAGCTAGCTTAGCTGTCAACTGCTTCCTGGACAATAGATTGTTAGCCGGCCATTTGTCAAATAATGAAAGAACTAGTGAAACATCCCACAGAGATGAGTACTTTGGTTTAGGAGGATTAGCTACTCTGATGCCTTTTTGTAACTTACACACGACTGGATGCATACCCACTGGCTTACCATCCACCTGAGTATGGCCAGCTGAAATGGCCGATCTGAATTTATTGACTGACCGGTACGCTAAACCCTCCGAAGCTTTGTCTGACAAAAAATTCACAATGTGGGATAATTCTGCCCCCACGGGATCCACGTGCCGTTCCAAGCACCAACAAACCCAGCCTTTCCAGGCTGAAGAGTACCTTTTCCTTGTGGAAGGGGCCCAGGCTTGTTTAATGAATGCGGAAGCTTTGTCCGAAATTCCTGGCATTTCCCATTGTTGCCGGAAAGCCTCCATGCCATCAGGGACAACTGCTCCGATATCACCATCGGATGCAACTCTCCATGAGGGCCCTGGAGCATCGTCGCAGACCACGGAATCATTCTGGGGAAGTCGCAGCTCATTTCCAATAGTACTGGGAACCAGGGCTGCGACTTCCACTTGGAGGTCACCAAGGTCACCTCCGCTAGTTGACGGGTTACCTGCGTTGCCACTCGTCCTGAGAAAAGGCATCCGTCACCTTCGCTAACGGATCCGGCCTCCAGCTGAAAAACGTGTGCAATTGTCGATTCAGTCTGGACGCAAGAAGGTCTATCTTGCAAGGGCCCCATATTGCTTGCAGCCAACTGAATATCTGGGGTTGGAGCTGCCAATCGCTGTAATCCTTGAGATACCGGGAATTCCAGTCCGCTACAATGTTCGACTGTCCCGGAATGTATTCTGCTATGACCGAAATCTGATGACTCAGTCAATAGTGCCAAAAGTCCTTCGCTATCTCCACTAGTAGTGATGACCTCGTACCTCCCAACTTGTTGATATATCTCACTGCTGAGATATTGTCCATCCTGAGAAGGATGCAACAAGAGACTTGTTTGGGGGAGAGTGTCCGGATCGCAAACGACCCTGCTAACAACTCTAGGCAGTTGATATGGAGATCTAGTTCCTGAAGGGACCCTCTTCCTCCTGCGGAGATATCTCCGCAACGTGCTCCCCAGCCACAAAGGCTGGCGTCTGTTCTATAATAACCTCTGGTTGTGAGCCGAAGATTGCTCTGCCGTTCCACGCTTCTACGTGGCCCAACCACCACTGTATCTCTTCCCGTACCTCTTGGGATAGCGGAAACAGGTCTGTGTAAGACAGACCTTTCTGAAGGTGTTGGATTTTTAATCTCTGAAGGGCCAGGTAGTGGAGAGGGCCCGGGAAGATTGCCTGTATGGAGGCCGCTAATAGCCCCACTATTCTGGCAATTGGCCTTAGGGAGACTGCTTGTCTGGATAGCACCGTTGTGAGCTCCTTCTTGAGATCCCGCAAGTTTGAGCGGGGCAGGCTCAACTGAGCTGTCTGACAATTTATGACGAACCCCAGAAAGTCCACTGTCTGAGAGGGACACAGGGACGACTTGTGTTCGTTGATCAGAAACCCCAAGTTCTGTAGAAGGGACATGGTCATTTGTAAGTGTTGATTGGCTAAGGACTGCGCTTGTGCCATGATGAGTATATCGACCAGATATACAATCATGAGGATGCCCTGTTCCCTTAGATGAGCTATCATCGGTTTCATTACCTTGGTGAAGTACCACGGAGCCGAGGAAAGCCCGAAAGGAAGGGCCAAATGTTCCAACCATCGGTTCCGCCATCGAAATTGCAGAAAACGACGATGGGGAGCAAATATAGGAATCGTCAGATAGGCATCCTTCAAGTCTAACCTGACCATCCAATCCCCTTTCTTTAGTAAATCTGCCAAAAGATGGATACCCTCCATCTTGAAATGTTTGTAGGTCATAAACTGATTGAACTCTCTCTCGAGGTTTAATACTAACCTGTGACCACCGCCTTTCTTCTGTACTAAGAAGACATTGCTGCAGAACCCGCGAGGTCCGTTGTCGCACTCGCGCGCTTCTTCAGCAATTCTTCTATTTCTGCGTCTATAAAAGCACACTCTTGTTGGGAAAAACTGAGTTGTCTCGGTTGAGTGTCCTGGAAAGGTGTTTGATAAAAGTCTAGGTGGAACCCCTGAATAGTCTGCAAAATCCACGCATCGTGTGACGACATTCCCCAATTGTGACTGAAATATTGGGTACAACCCCCAAGGGTAAGTGAGAAGTTTCGATAACTCTTACCTGCAGAATTTTGGGCTTGGAACCCAGCTCGGTGTCCACCTCTGTTGAAGCGACGCCTGTTGTATCTTTGTCTTGTGGGGTAGAATGTTCCACCTCTGGTGGAATCCCAGTCACCTCTACCACGTCCGTAGTCTCCTCTGGGAGGACCTTGGTAGTATTGTCGGCCTGGTGAGTGTCCTCTGCCTCGCCCGGCCCTGTTAAAAAGGCCCGCCTGAAAGACCCTTTTTATTCCGGATTGGGCTTTGTCCAAAGTGTCCGGGACTGTCCGGGACTGTCTGGGACACAGTCAGGGACTTGGGCAAGGACTGAGAAATGGGTAGTAAAAGTACGCAGGAAGAGGAGTACAGCGCTGCCCAGGATCATACAGGAAGTCAGAGGAGAAAAGGGATCCAAAGGGTAAGCCTGCACGAAGGAGAAAGGACAGGCACTCGTGAGGTGATTTAGCATTCTGAAAAAACTACACCCAGGACGAATGTGCAAGACCTATATATGAAACAACATTAACAGTAATGGTGAGTGTGGGGTAAAGCACTCAGGAGCTCCACACGGTAAGACTGAAGCCCAGTAAGTTTCTCACCCACAATTGCTGTTACAGATACTGACTGCTAATACCCACATATAGGATATGCATGCAAAGGCATGGTCTGTGGAGCTTATACCTAAGGTGATGTTATAAACGTAACTCAAAGACAATAATCACAGTGAACAAGAAACACCACCTAGGTAGTCAGCTGTGCCCACGGATCCTGGCGATCAAACAGGAAAACACAAGGCAGTAACAGCAAGGGGGTAGAACTAAACACAAGCACAATAGACAAAGAGCTAGCAAGGAGGAGTGCTTAACAGGAAAGGAATGAAATCACAGGGCACACTTGGCAGAAAGCAGGTAACAAACATACAAGGTAACAGAAGCAAGACAGCAGAATAGAAAGACAGCAAACTAGAACTGGAACCAAGGAAATGGGAAGAAAGGCAGGGACTGGAAAGGGATATACAGAAGGGGAGGCTACAAGGGTATACTAGAATAGTGCTGGATCAGGAGTCAAGAAAACAAAGTAGCACTGAAGGCTGTGCTGGAGCAAGACAAGAATTCAGCAAAAGCTCAAAAGCCAAGGTAGCACTGCAGGCAGTGCTAGTTCAGGAACAAGGATACTGCTGTAGCTCAGGAACAAGGAATGCTAAGACTCAGGAGCAGGAACTAGAATTGAGCTAAACCTCAGGAGTCAAGGTAGCACTGCAGGCAGTGCTAATTCAGGAACAAGGGACACTGCTGCAGCTCAGGAACAAGGAATACTAAGGCTCAGGAGTCAAGGTAGTACTGCAGACAGTGCTAATTCAGGAGAAGGGAAACTGCTGCAGTTCAGGAACAAGGAATACTAAGGCTCAGAAGTCAAGGTAGCACTGCAGGCAGTGCTAGTTCAGGAACAAGGGAAACTGCTGCAGGTCAGGAACAAGGATTAACTATAGCTCAGGAATCAAGGAATATCAAACCGCTCAGGAAACAAGGATCGGTCTCACCGGAATACAGCTACAATGACTAACCTTGGCCTGAACGGAGCTGGGGCTTAAAAGAGCTCACAGTAATCGCATGCATCAGGTGCTGAATTCCTCCAACCATCCTTGGCCTGAAGGGGTGGAGACGAAGCAGTGAGCAGGGGATTATAGGTAATGGAGCTTCCAGCATGAGCAGACTGGCTTCCACAAAATCCGGCATGGATTGGGAATGGATGTCAATTCCTAAATAGTGTCCAAATGCCTGGAAGTCAAGATATACATGCAGGGGAGTGTCTGGAAGCATATTAGAACACTGGAAAGCCCCACAATTCGGCCCCCTGGTGGTGGGCACAAGAGCACAGGGAGTGAATCGTGACACAAAGATGTAAAAGTGCCCACATATTTTGAAACATCTTTAACGAATCTTTCTCCAAAGAGGTTACCCTCTGCAAGTGGGCCCGGCCCGGCCAATGCAAATTCCGTCAGATTTGAATCCATCTGCATCAAAAGAGATTTGTGTCTCTCCGTGGAATTGGCGTAATTGGCATTTCCTAAAAGGCATACCGCTCTGTGTCCAGCCCGCTAATACATCTGGGTCCACAGGCATTGCAGATTCTTTTGCGACTAAGGCCATTTATGTATCTTGGCCAAGGGCCCTGCTACATCGAAGAGTTTGTCCTGGCAGCTCCGCCAGGCGCGATCGATCCCTTTTTTGCGACCTTTGCAAGCTTTTTAAGGAAAGTAAGAAGGCTGGAATCGATATCCGGTGTTTCCGCTACCTTATCTGGGATGTCAGGTCGAGGACACTCGGAGCGCAACCTATTGCGCACTTCCTTATTGAAGCCCTTTCTAAGATTGTTGTGCAGATAGTCTGCCACCTCCAGGGCTGGAGCCCAATCTGACGAACGAGGGTGTACGATATCGGCCGGGTTGAATGTGAAGGGTGTGTTTGAATTTTGCGGAGTCATGTCGGGTGTCGCATCGCCTGACTTTCTAGATCTTTTCTTGGGAGGAGCCTCCTCATCAGTTGTATCTGTACCAGTAGTGTCAGTATACACTTTTTCTTTGCGTTTCGCTTGGTCAGGAGCGTTCACCTTAGGCAGGTTTGCTAGCGCGTCAGCGTGGGGCCATGGCCCTGGCTTTGGATTGCTGGAGGTGTCATCAGTTTGAGGATCAGCTGGGACTTGAAACCCATGGCGCTTCGCAAAACTCTCTAGCTGTTTAGTAATAGGCTTTAAGGCGGCTGCCAAGGCTTGCTGCACAGTTCTTGGGACTGCCTTCTCAATGGCCCTGTTGACTGACTGCTGAACCGAGGCGTCCAGAGCGTCAACAATATTATCCTCTAGGGTAGATTCCTGTTGTTCCTCTTGATAGGGTTCAACCTCCTCATATCTGACCCACTCTTCCATTGCACACTCTTATTGTACCTTATTTATATTAAATTAGTGCAAGTTAAGGTAATCTTGGAGGAGTAAGGGGGGAGCCAACCCACATGCACACAGCTAAATGTTCAAGTACCTAGCTCCTCAGCAGTTGCTGTAATCAAGATTGTTGCAGCCCAGTCAGGGCGTAAGAGCCAATAACAATATACAGGGAGTGTGTGCTCGCTCCAGGGGCCGACTGCTCTTACAGCCGGTCAGGCATCGCAAGTACAAGCTGCTCGGTGAAAGTTTCTCGGCTTCTGAGCCTTTGAAATGAGCAGGGGGTGCGTACGACGTGCGTAGCCCAAAAAGAGCCCAAATGTAGCCCAATTGGGCTACGCACGTAGGGCTGACTGTGGCTCTCTACCGTACTCCGGCTGATTAGGGAAGCCTAGACGGTGAAGCGCGAGGAGCGCGCGGTCATAAAAAGGCACAAATCACCGCCGAGAGCGGCGCGGTACTCTCGCTCCCAGTGGGAGCCTCTTTAGCACTTGCCCGATCGGGCCTAAAGCATTTAACAAAGCGTGGTAGACTCGCGCACTGTGGCACATTAATCAAAGTGATTGCAATCATGAAAACAAGATAAACATTTAACTTTCAAGCGTGCGCTTGTGCAATAATAATCATATGATACAATACACATGTATAACAATATGACGTGCACTTATCTCTGCGTGAGCAGCAAAGAAAGAGGCTCAGGGGAAGGAAATGGTGTCTCTTATAGGGTCGGACAGGATATGATGGAATGTAAGAGCATCATGGGAAATGATTATTTTATGTATACAACGTTTTCATTGGCTGCTGTGAGTTAAACAGTAAAGGAAGAGAAGCAATAATCCGAAGCCTCCGGTTCTGTAATAGAATCAAGTTTCCATTATTCTATTTGTGATAAGAGATTGGACAACTAATCGATAATCTTTAGGTTGAAGCTGGGGCTTTAATATTTTCCAGTGAGAAGAGAGTAGCTCTTGATGATTTTATTGTGTGCTTGGTAGGCAAAGACTTTGAGAGGTGAGGTTCTAGACAGTTGATGTGAGATCTTTCCTTGGGGGTGAGAGTAGGTGCAAAATCAACCAAATGAGTGTGAACAAGTTTAGATTCATGTTAGCGATGAATCTGGATAATTCTGTCTTGTTGGCGTTTAGTCTGAGGAAGTTGTTTGGTATCCACTTGTAAATATTAGAGACCGTTTTTCAAGATGTAGATGGCAGTGAGAGAGAATGTTCATGCAAACTTGGTTGTCATCCGCATATTGATAGATTGAGACACCAGAATTCTCCATGATGCCTCTTAGTGATTCCTTGTAGAAATTAAATAGAGTTGAAGTGAGGAGACTGAATTGGGGTTTTAAGAAGAGTTTTCATGCCTCACTAGCTGTTTGTGATGACCTCAGAATGATTTGAACCAGCTAAGAACCTTTCCTTCAAGCACCTACAATTCTCCAGGATCTGAATAAGCCTCTGGTGGCTGCCGAGAGATCGATCAAGACCAAAAGAAAAGCTTCACCATAGTCAAGAATAGAAAGAATGTTGTCCAGAATTTTTAACATGACTGTATTGGTGCTTCAGTCCTTGTGGATCCCAGATTATAGGATTTTCAGTTGTTTCCTTCATCTACGACATTGTTAAGTTGATCTGTTACACATTTCTAGATTACTTCACCAAGCCATGGAGGTTGATTACTGGTTTGTAGTTGAGGTAGTTTAAGGGACATGCCTGAAGCCCTCTTAATGCAGGAGAAACAATGTCAGTGAGTCTGAGAGAAGGCCTTGTGTAGGCAGGAGTTGATTAAAAGACACGAGATTTAGGAAGTTTTTTTTATAATGATAGTTGGAATGAGCTTTTCTAACAAACCCATAGGTTATCAACTTTTCTACATTAATCCATTTCTGCCTTCCCATGCATATCTCCATCACTATAAACCAACATTAAACTGGAATGGGCTTAATATTTCTCACAATCTCAAATCTTGCACACCCCACCTCCATTATGAGATATGCCAGACTCAAACTCCTAGTGTCCCATCCAGGTTTCTGTCCTTGCTCTTTCTGGATCTCTTCATTGGAATCCTCTTGCTGCTAAGCTGTGGGCTTCCCCCATTTCCCAACTTCTAAATGCCAAATGCCTTAACGGTGGGTGGACACCCGTCCCACTACTGTATCTCTCTTCTGTTTCTTCCATTGTCTCATAAGGAGCTTGCCACCCGCAAATGTGTATGATTCTAATTTATTATAGGCATATGTGTGGTCCCTGATCTTGTCTTACTCGCCAAACCCCTATGTCCTAGCCTACTTCACTGAGTTCTGTCTGAGCTCAAACACTACTCATGCCAACACCTTATTTCAGAGATCACAACCTACCATTTAAAAATTCATAACCCTGCAAGTCAACAGTAACTAATCTATTGTTACTCATCTATTAATACCGCCAACCATGTGCATGATTTGACATACCTCCCCCTCCCACTAAAGATCACACCTAGCTCCTATTAAATTAATCTACCACAAAAACTGGAGTAAATGAATGGAATGGTTTCCTTAGGACCCCGAGACTAATTCAAATAACCAACAATAACCACTGGAAGAAAAAAAAATGATCTTGGGATTTGAAGCGGTATGCTACCGGACATAAAGTGCTTTAATGCTTCATCAAGGGTAGTAAGCGCTATCTAAATGCAATCACAATACATAATATAACCCTCCTGGCCCACACCAATATATTGATACCATAACACTCCGCAGTCGATTGTAGTTCATGCAGGCTGCATTATAATTCCGTTATAGCTCTTGACATTCTTACAGTCGCATAAGAAAAAATTGCCATGGGTCATGTCCATCAGCCAGTAGTGTAGCAGTCCACAGTATTAAACCACCCATCACCAACTGGACAGGCATGGAATTACTGGAGAGATGTGCCACAAGTCGCAGGCCAATGAAGGACTTTAATGTAGTACACTACTGCAGGTCCCGACGAGCAATACACTACAACCGCTTCTTGTCACTTCACAATGACAAACAGGTAAGAGATGATACGAAGTCTATCCCAGCAGATCTCCCTCATTTCTCCCTCAAACCTATGCCTACTCAGGACCATAAACTACAAAACTGACAGCCCAGGGAAGTAGCCAGCTAAGTGGACTATGATCATAAGAAATACCATAAATAGACCTGCAGAGCAGTTAAAAGCTGCCAGCGTAACCAGCTTACGGAAAATAATAAACTGCGATTGTCTCTCTCATAGTTTTTCATTCATCACACTGCCAAGTGCTGCATCCCATAACATGATACCCACAACTCGGAGGTCATCACACATGACATGGAAACACTTCCCACACATACTATCAAAGCAAAGACAATGCACTTCAAACCACACATCCTACATGGTGTAGTGCGCTACCCATGTAGGGAAGGTGCTTCAGCACGCCACATGGGGCTAGTAAGCGCTATATAAATATTGCAATACAATACAGATTCCATGGTTATTGCATGTGCATGGGCAACATTGCCTGAATGTCATCAACATCTTCGATAGCTCATTGGAGTAGGCGCAGATCTACAACCATTCCCCCTGCCCCTTCCCCTCAGTCACCCCGCCGTCCTCTGCTGCAGTCGCGTGCCAAGGGCCTCGCGAGGCCATTCAGTGCATTTTTGTCAATTTCTTCTCTCTGCTTCTGGAGTAATAATACTTAGTCAGAGCAAAGGCGGATTTTTCTTTAGCTTGAAATATGCTGACGTGAAAGGGGACATTAGCTCTATTGATTGTCACCATTTTTCAGCAGAAAGACTTCTGTAACTCTCCGCGTTGGATTGTAAGGCGGCTTCATCGTAGGAGAACACGAGGTTATTTTTAAATGCCAATTAAGATGAAGTGCTCTTGAGAGCCGCGCGCTGGAGAGTGAAACCGACATGATAATGGGACGCTCCCGGCAGCAGTTCAAGCTTCGCTCACACGGGACAGGTGGGGACCAGGCAGCAAGCGTCGGACACATGGAGCAGCCAAGGAATGGGACCCGTTGTGCACCTCACCTACACATGCACAAGGGTGTCATAAAGGCGCCTTGACAGGGGGTCCACCAACGCCCTTTTAAGGATTTTTGGGGCATGAGGGAAGATCTATTTTGGGCCCCCTGGCCTGTTCCGAACTACTTCGAATTTTGTTCCACATTTTATGATAATTCATCGTGACATACTGCCAAACGCTGAATTATACTTAAACTTTCAGAAATGGGGCCTTCCAAAAACAGCTGAAATGTGTCTTGCATAGGGTCTAAATGATCCTTAGAATGACACTGCCTGGAGAGAGAAAGAGGTAGAAGTAGGCAGAAAGGGTGAGTGGTTGAGATAAAGAAATCATGAGATAAGGAGAGAGAAATAAAATATCACTTTCCATGGGGGCCTCTTGGACGGGAGGGCCCTTGGCAAATGTCCACTTCACCCATGCCTTAAAACGTCTCTGGGGTTCACCACCCCTAAAGACCTGCATCTATTTCTGAAGGAGACTGTGGTTCTGATGCTGCCTTCAGATAGCGGGAATTTAAGGGCCCCCTTATTTTATTTTCCAGGAGGCCCCATAATTTTGCTGATTGGTTCTCCCACGGGAGCACAAAATACATAATTTCTCTCAAAAATGTCTTCTCTTTTGCTTGGATGACCAGTCCTCCGCTCTGGGCAGTGGAATTCTCCCATCTACAATTCTTTTCTACTGTGGTGTGTGTGAAAGTGGGAAATAGAGAGAGCACAAGAGAGAGGAGGGGCTTTTGTAATTCTCACCTTACTCCCTGTACCAGTTACCACCTGGCAATAGACGGTATGTAAAGACAAGTAATGCGTAGATGGTGAAAGAGGCAGGGGAACATAGATAGAATGATGTGTGAACATGAACTAATCCTCAACATCCCCCGTCGTAGCCACACCACTCAACACCTCCGCGGCCTCCACTGGCTCCCAGTCGGCAGAAGAATAACCTTCAAACTCCTCACCCAAGAATACAAGGCCCTTCACAATGCCGTACCCGCATACCTGAATCACCGCCTCAAATTCCAGGTACCCAACAGACACCCCCGCTCCACTCGGCTTTCCCACGAATCCGCAAGACCAGAACCGGAGGAATGTCCTTCTCCTACCTCGCCTCCAAGACATGGAGCACCCTGCCTATCCACCTCAGGAAATCACCCTCGCTGACGCAAATCAGGAAGGACCTCAAGACCTGACTCTTGGGATGAACTCAGCACTTAGTCTGATCCGTGTCAACTCCCCCCCCCCCCCCACACAGCGCCATGAGACCTCACGGGTGAGTAGTCTCGCTTTAAAAACCCTGATTGATTGTTTCTGATGAGCGTGAGATGTGGCGTTTGGGTAATGTGTGTGACGTGAACATGTGGTACCTCCTGTAATGTGAGCATGTAACTTTTGTTTCAATGGGTCGTTTTTTGTGGATGGTATGAATATAGCATGTCCGGTGTAATCTGGTGTGTGTGTTTAATTCCTTGCACCCAGCAGGGGTAGCGCTTGCCTCCAGTCGCAGCCTTTTATCTTTTCTACCTTAAGTCATCTGCATGTCATTGACCCGGTCACCTTTGGAATGGGTGGGGTGATGAGGAAAGTGGTGCAGTTGGTTTAGTTACTACATCCACTCCGTTCCTTCTGCCACAATTGCTTGTGAAAGTGGGGTTTATCTCACAAAGCTGGCAATGTGACTCTGTGATTTAAACGCTTGACCCTTATATCTGTTGTGATTTACAGGTCACAAGTTTAAAACCTGAAAAGGCCACCTCAGTCTTACGATGCCAGTAAATTGCTTACACTTAAAGTAGCTAATATTACATCTGCTAATTAATGCGCTTAGAGACTGTAGTATGAAGCACTTTGTTTCTGTATTTATTTTATTTATTTATTTATTGTGATTTTATATAGTGCAAACTTTACCCGAAGGTGTCAGAGCGCTTTGCAAAAGGACCAGTTACATAAAAGATACAAACAGAAAAACCCTAAATTCACATAAGAATGGTAGTAAGTACAAAAGTCTACTACAGATACTAGTGGTTAGAGTTGCATATATACAAGATGCAAAATCACTCAAGATTACATTTTAAGAAGCGATTAGGGTTGGACAATTTTATATATATATCACCCAACATTGCTCCTTCCGGACAGCGGACACCCGTGGAAGGTGGCGCACACGCCAGCGGAGCGCACTGGCAGTAGAATCCACACAAGAAAGTCAAAATACGTGCGCTCTCAGGATCAAGAATCCACAATCGCAAGCTAATTTGGATTGTGGATTCTTGATCCTGAGAGCGCACGTATTTTGACTTTCTTGTGTGGATATATATATATATTTTTTTTTTGGAAGTGACTGGCTGTGCTCTAACTTTAGACCATACAAACTTTCCATCTACACAGGCCTGTTGATTAACCTCTCTACAACTCTTATTTTATTGGCTCTTTAAACAGACTTCCTCTGTGCATCACATCTAGATTGGGCTAAGCCTCACTGCTAGAGATGTACATATCGAAATGGGACAGAACATACAGTCCTAATTGGTTCCCAATATCATGTGCCTCCTTCATGTAATCGCGAACATCGTCCCCGGGTGTAAACGCTCTCCTGCGTTTGATCCCATTGGTCCAAGCGACCTGCCTTCTCTGGTGTCTGGCAAGGATTCTGAAAGTCATCCTCTGGGTCGGAGGGTATATAGGAAAACTGAGCCTAGAAGCTCAGACCCTAGATAGAGGCATCTTTGAAGAGGGGAAGACTGTGCAGCATCCGCCTGCTTCAGTAGACTTGTGGGCCTACTTCTTGCTTCAAGAAAGAGGCTTGAAGATTTGTTGAAGAGGATGTGACCTTCCTAAGTATGCAGTGGGCACCTGGCCGCTGTGCATTGGAAGCCAGTTGCTTGTCTGCTTCTACATCCAGTCAGGGCTTTTTGATAATGCTGCTCTGTGCTTTAAGAATCCCTCAGTTTGCTCATCTTCTGAGACGCTTTTGTTTTGTTTTATCTGTGTCAAGGAAGCTGCCTTCATGACCACCAAGAGAAAGGCCATCTGCGTGGGCTGGGTGGGAGCTACATAGACTCTTAAGAG
The DNA here is from genome assembly GCA_963921515.1 of Calotriton arnoldi. Classification (NCBI taxonomy): domain Eukaryota; kingdom Metazoa; phylum Chordata; class Amphibia; order Caudata; family Salamandridae; genus Calotriton; species Calotriton arnoldi. The sequence continues at coordinate 3,045,391 of CAWUFW010001073.1, forward strand.
GTGCAGAAAACCTTCTTTGGAAGGTTCATGCTTCTCAGATTGCTATTTCAGCTTTCTGCCTGACTCCTGCCTGCTACAGGAACCCTGGGAGTGGTCTCTTGCCAGAAACAGGCTGGTTATCTCTTTGCCCATTTTACCATACTTGGCTGTTCAACCCTTGATCGCGGTAGTTGGGTTGGGGCATGGCCAAACTGCTGCATTTACCACCAAGATCTACTGTGCAGACCTATCCTCTGCCTTATTTGCTCACTGCTGGTGCCTCAAGCTCTACAACAATTTGGTGCTCCTAGCCCCTTTTTAGGTCTCGCGCCTAGCGTTGCAGTGCGTAGCACTGCTCGCGCAGCGCGAGACCTCTTGTATGGGGTTCTGAAAGCTGACCACACGCTCGTGCGTGTGATCAGGCTTTCGCCGGCAGGCATTGGCTTTCGCGTGTTTTTTTGTAAAAAAAAAAGGCCCGCGATTGGGCAAAGGCGGGCGCATGTCCTGCCTTTGCAACTCCCATTCCCGTCCGTGTCTAGCACGCGCAGCAGCGCGCGTTCGCCTCGCTGCCGCTGTTGCGCTCCCTCGCCCCCGCTCCTCTGTGGTGCGCGCGCTCCACTGGTTTTTTCCAGATAGTATCTGAAATAAGTTTTGCAGCTGCTTTTAAAAGTGTTGAAGTATTGAAGTATTATGTATTGCACTATGTTCACACAGTATAAAAATGTCTGCCCCATCTTTAGGCCGCTCATCGGACTTCTGTGAGGCAGAACTCCCGTGTTTTCTGCTGACTGTCTTTGGCGTGGATGTACGGAGGAATGTTTGATTACAGTGTAACAGGTTTGGTGGCGAACTCCAGATAAATGTACACCACGCACGCAAAATGTTCCTTTGGGCATTCAGTTCAGCTACTTGCAGCGGTGGAGGGCTCTGCTCTTCGATGTACTTCCTGACAGACTGCTAAGTTTGAAGTGCCTGTCGGGCACAGGTTGCTCTTTTGAAACTTTCTTAGATTTTTCACTAAGGAACAGTGCCGATGCCAACAATGAGAATAGCACTGATGATCCCAATGGGACTAGTGCCGATGCCAACAATGAGAATAGCACTGATAACCATGGGACTAGTGCCGATGCCAACAATGAGAATAGCGCTGATGATACCAATGGGACTAGTGCCGATGCCAACAATGAGACTAGCACTGATGATAACAATGGGACTAGTGCCGATGCCAACAATGAGAATAGCACTGATGATAACAATGGGACTAGTGCCCATGACAACAATGAAAATAGCACTGATAACAATGGGACTAGTGCCCATGACAACAATGAGAATAGCGCTGATGATACCAATGGGACTAGTGCTCCTGACAACAATGAGAATAGCACTGATGATAACAATGGGACTAGTGCCGATGCCAACAATGAGAATAGCACTGATAACCATGGGACTAGTGCCGATGCCAACAATGAGAATAGCGCTGATGATACCAATGGGACTAGTGCCGATGCCAACAATGAGACTAGCACTGATGATAACAATGGGACTAGTGCCGATGCCAACAATGAGAATAGCACTGATGATAACAATGGGACTAGTGCCCATGACAACAATGAGAATAGCACTGATAACCATGGGACTAGTGCCCATGACAACAATGAGAATAGCGCTGATGATACCAATGGGACTAGTGCCAATGCCAACAATGAGAATAGCGCTGATGATACCAATGGGACTAGTGCCGATGCCAACAATAAGAATAGCACTGATGATACCAATGGGACTAGTGCCGATGCCAACAATGAGAATAGCACTGATAACCATGGGACTAGTGCCCATGACAACAATGAGAATAGCGCTGATGATACCAATGGGACTAGTGCCCATGACAACAATGAGAATAGCACTGATGAAAACAATGGGACTAGTGCCGATGCCAACAATGAGAATAGCACTGATGATAACAATGGGACTAGTGCCGATGACAACAATGAGAATAGCACTGATAACCATGGGACTAGTGCCCATGACAACAATGAGAATAGCGCTGATGATACCAATGGGACTAGTGCCAATGCCAACAATGAGAATAGCACTGATGATACCAATGGGACTAGTGCCGATGCCAACAATGAGAATAGCACTGATGATAACAATGGGACTAGTGCAGATGCCAACAATGAGAATAGCACTGATGATCCCAATGGGACTAGTGCCGATGCCAACAATGAGAATAGCACTGATAACAATGGGTAGTGCCGATGCCAACAATGAGAATAGCGCTGATGATACCAATGGGACTAGTGCCGATGCCAACAATGAGACTAGCACTGATGATAACAATGGGACTAGTGCCGATGCCAACAATGAGAATAGCACTGATGATAACAATGGGACTAGTGCCCATGACAACAATGAAAATAGCACTGATAACCATGGGACTAGTGCCCATGACAACAATGAGAATAGCGCTGATGATACCAATGGGACTAGTGCTCCTGACAACAATGAGAATAGCACTGATGATAACAATGGGACTAGTGCCGATGCCAACAATGAGAATAGCGCTGATGATACCAATGGGACTAGTGCTCCTGACCACAATGAGAATAGCACTGATGATAACAATGGGACTAGTGCCGATGCCAACAATGAGAATAGCGCTGATGATAACAATGGGACTAGTGCCGATGCCAACAATGAGAATAGCGCTGATGATACCAATGGGACTAGTGCCGATGCCAACAATGAGAATAGCGCTGATGATACCAATGGGACTAGTGCTCCTGACAACAATGAGAATAGCGCTGATGATAACAATGGGACTAGTGCCGATGCCAACAATGAGAATAGCACTGATGATAACAATGGGACTAGTGCTGATGCGAACAATGAGAATAGGACTGATGATAACAATGGAACTAATGCCGATGCCAACAATGAGAATAGCACTGATGATAACAATGTGAATAGCACTGATGATAACAATGGGACTAGTGCCGATGACAACGAGACTAGTGCCGATGACAACGAGACTAGTGCTGATGACAACAATAAGAATAGCGCTGATGATAACAGGACTAGTGCAGATGGCAAAACTGCATGATTAAGAGACTGATACTCAGGGTCCGCACTGCTCATTCATAGGAGACACTGTCCTGGACTCACATGCCTCTCATCAGTGTGCACACTGGTCTTTAACCATATTCCTCCAACAGATTCTAGCACATTATTACAGGTTAATATGTTCCTTGTGGGGCCTCCTGACTCCTGCCATTGGGATTTAAGTTCTGCCACTATGTTGATTATAATTCCAGTGCTGGAGCATTGTGCTTTTGGTTACACGAAGCCATCTTGTGCTTTACCTGTACTTGTTTGATTTTGTGAGTAACGTTAAAGGAGCCAGTATGCGCTGTGGAAAGGGCTTTTCGGTAACAACAAGCATTTGCAATGCAATAGGTCTCGCATTTACGCGAGTTTGACCTATTGGCATTGTAGATGACAATTGCTTTTATTTAGTTTTCAAAAACCAAAACATAAATAAAAGGCAATGTCATTTACAATAAAAATAGCTCAAACTCTCGCAAATGCGAGACCTATTGCATTGCAAATGCTTGTTTATCTGTGGGATCCAACTTTGAGTACAAATGAACCTAATTGTGTGGGAACATGTGAACTCTTGGATAGTTCTGAGACCGGTGTGAACTGCTTGACTATCCAATTAACTATGCGATAGAGTTTGCGAAACACTAAAGCTAGGTAACAGCTTCCCACCCAATTGGCAGGAAGTTTAAAATAAGTATTTGGTCTGCACACAATAAACTCCACGAAAGATAGGATAATTCCCTGCAAATATCTGATCTGTGTAACCAAGACCTTCAAACTGATGATGACAATCACTCCATCCCATTTGAACATTTGGAACATTTTCCTCTTGTCTCATTAAGCTTAACTTCCCTTTCTGTTTCCAGTCCAAGCATAGCTTAGGTTGTGTTCTCCTCCTCCTCCTCCTCTCCCCACTTATCTTTCCCAATATCTCTGTCCTTTCCTCAGTAACTGCTCAGCTGTCTGCCAGATCATCAATAAATGTATTCTGAATTTGGCTCAATAAACAAGTTAGGTTTTGCAGTGTCAAGTTTCTTTTGGGACCAGAAGAAATGCCACACAGTGTCCATTTTTGTTTTGTATTGGCGTGGGGATTCAATTGTTTGTACATAGGCACTTTTGATAGGACCAAATCATAATTTGAAAAGTAATATTCAAAATGATCTTGGTAATACAACAAACTGAGGACTGTGCTACACAAGATACCACCACATTCCCCTTACATATGGCAAGTCATTCCCTCCTCTACAGACGCAGGTAAGTGAGAGCAAACATAGCAATCCTTGCCTGCATTGACTCCGTATATTCATGCAACAATTTGAAAAAATACATTCAAAGAAAAATCTCCCTCTGAAGCATCTTTATGCAAACTCATACAATTCAATGTGCCCTACAGGGTGTGAAGCAGTAGGAGTGGGGTTAGACTCAACAGGACTACCACCTACAGGGGAACTAAAACCTATTAATAAAGCAGTCCTAAAAATAACAATGACGCTCAGCAGTACAGCCATAATTAGTTAACGTCGATTCTTTGAAAGGTTCACCATTGTTTCTGTACAGTCGGACCTAAAGAAAAGGACAAATAGAATCTAAAGAATATTTCTACTTCTTGTTTCTACTTGTGCAAATTTATATCACTTCAAAAAAACATCTTTATGTACAATTGTCTTTGTGAGTTATCCCTAACCCTACTTTATCTTCTAAAATGATAACCCTACTCTTCCACTGGAGCCTTGGCCCTAGGGAATCTTCAGTAGTCAATAAAGATTTGTTCGTAAGTGCAGTTTGTTTGTCTCAGTTCATAGATGTAGCTCACTTGTAAGACAATGTTCAGAAAGATCAAAATTGTAACAGTTCTTCACTGTGGTGGCCTTCTCAACGGTGGTTCTGTCGTGGATTCTCCAGGTCATACAAAATAGGATCAAGCTCACGGTCAGCAAAGTATCTCCACTGAGGAGCTGAATACCTTCGACTAGACATTCTCGTCTTCTTTGACGAGAATGGCTGTTCATCTTCACTGTCACTCTGTTCACTCATTTCAGTCTACTCAGTAAACGTCTGTGCAATGCGTTCAGCAGATACACTCACTCTCAATATTTCACCCCTTCTTGGCCACCCTTCGCTTCTGTAATTACCACTGGTCACATTGGTCAGCCCTTCTCCTGGATGAGAACTGTCCTCTACTGCTTCACTGGGTTGATTCGCTGTGCTTACTGTAGACTCATTCACCACAGGCTCGACACTCACCTCAATCTGAATTTGAAGCATTTCTTGTGTTTGAGGCTCTAGCAGACTTTGGGACAACTGAGTGTGCCCTTCACCCCCCTCTGCTCCTTCGGGGCGATCAGATGCTCAATTCTGCAAATCAGTATTTGTCGTCATCTCTTCTTCACCACTGTCTCTTACTCTACTATTTGACGGCTGTGCTGGTGATCAGGATCACCTGGCGGGGGCCACGCTAATGGGGTTCCAGACACAACTTTCTGACCTGCTTCTTCACCAGGACCCAGTACCCAGGATTAAGGTCATGGAACTGCTCCTGGTGCAGAAGTGCAGTTGCAGCCCAGTGATACACTCTCTGGTTCACCCTGACCAGTTGGGCTTCATGCCGAAATGCAACACAGCTCTTAATTTTAGACGACTACACGGGGTGATAGGCAGAGCCACAACTATAGATGAGGATGCGCTAGTAGTGTCGCTAGACGCACGCATGGCGTTCGAGACAGTGGAATGGCCATTTTTATTTGAAGTATTAGAGAGGCTGGGTTTTGGGCTGAAATTTTTAAATTGGATAAAACTCTTGTATGGGGAGCCCTTGGCACAGGTCTCGGTAAATGGGAATGTCTCCAGAGTGTTTGAGCTCCGGAGGGGAACAAGGCAGGGATTTCCGCTGTCCCCCCTGTTGTTCGCACTGGTCCTGGAGCCCTTAGCAACCTGGATTCGGGCAGACCCTATGATCCGCAGACTACGTTGGACACCAGAGTGGGAAGATAAAATTTCCCTATACGCGGACGACATCCTTATGTATGTAGCGAACCCGAAGGTCACGATTCACAGGATGCTGCATATATTTGAGGTGTTTCGTAAGTGTTCAGGGTACACAATTAACTGGGGCAAGTCAGTGATATACGTCCTAGCAGGAAGTCGGCCTACACTCCCCAGAGGATGTCAGCTCCAAATAGATACAGAGGGGTTTCGATACTTGGGCATATATATATTACCAATGACCCCACGAGTTTCTATGTACAAAATTTGGCTCCCCCATTGAACCACCTGAAAAGTGATATCCAACACTGGTGCTCCTTGCCAATGTCCCTTTTGGGGAGAGCGGCGCTTTTTAAAATGATGGCACTGCGCAGGTTCCTCTATGTGCTTCACAATATGCCTTGCCCAGTACCCCCACGGTATTTCCAGCAAGTAGATGCAGCTGTTGTGGGACGGGGGGCGTCACGAATCTCATTAACAAAGCTGCCCAGGGGATGGTACGATGGAGGTGTGGTGCTCCCTTCACTCCGACACTACTACCGGGCAGTCCAGCTCACAGTAATTAACCACTGGGTACATAAACCCCAGAATGAGCCAGCATATCGAATGGACCGCCATAATATGCTACAGGGCGGATATCTTACGGCATTATGCGGGGGAGGTGGTTGATTCCTTCCACCCCCCGACTTCAACTACACTCTGAATTTGGCAAGAGGGTACCAGGGTGCTGGACTGGCACGGCAGACTCACCTTGATGACTCCCTTGTGGGATTCGAAGAGGCTGGGCCTGTTGATACACCAGGCAGGTTTCGGTAAGTGGGACACGATTGGGATCTCGAGGGTGGGTGATCTTTGGGAAGGGGGGGAACATCAAGACCAACTCGGTTCTACAGAAGGAATACCAGATGCCACAGTCTGAAATTTTTAAATACCTCCAAATTACACATGCACTGAGGGCGACAATACCCAATGGGACGGTACCTCCAGAGGCCTCCCCACTCAAGGATAGGCTGCTGGATAATTATTTGACTGCAAAAGCGACATCGCTGGTATACTGTAAACTTATCAATAATCTCCCAGACCCCTTGATGAAGCTTTGGAACAGGTGGGAGGGAGACCTGGGTGCTTTGGACGACGAAGAATGGGTAGAGGCCATGGCCTCCCCCAGAGAGGTGGCCATACGCCTGCACTTCAGACTAATACAGCTAATGATCCTCCACAGGGCCTACTACGCATGTACCACCCAGGTGAAAATGGGGATGCTCACCTCGCCACTATGCCCGAGAGGGTGTGGACAGGAGGGTACTCTCTTCCACCTGCTGTGGGAGTGCCCGCCACTCCAACAATACTGGGCAGCAATACTAACGACCATGATGGAAGTTTATAATGTCGAGGAGAATAAATCACCCAGATGGTGTCTGTTGAATATCTGGGGGGACTAGGATCTTACAAGCACTGAGCGCCTGTGGGTAAAATTGGGATTCATGATTGCAAAACGCAATATTGCAAGGAAATGGAGGGCAATAGATGCCCCAACGTTGATGGAATGGGAAATGGATTTAGACTGGTGTATGCAGGTGGAAAGGGTGGTCTATGAGAGAAGGGGATGACCACAAAAATGGACAAAGGTTTGGGGAAAATGGAATAGCTATTGGGGAATGTTATGTAGTCCGATGGCCAGACAGGATCAGGAGCAAGAAACACTATAACTGAAGGGGAATAAGGGACCGGGGTGAGGGGAGAGAACCGGAAAGTTCTCGGCTATTATAAGAAGATTGTTATTGTTTCATTAGTCTGTTTGAGAATTGCCAGACTATCATGATATATAACCTGTAAAAGATGGCGTGCTGTTTCAATAAAAAGATTTACAAAAACAAAAAAAGTGCAGTGGCAGCTTCCACCTGGAGAGAGACCGGATGCACCACATCATCCAGTCCCCTGCAGTAGTTGAGAACCATATCATCTGAGATATTCACAAGCAAATTTGCAGGCACAGCAGGCAGCCTCATGGCCCTCCTCATGAGTATCTCATGGGGCGACAATCCTGTTCGCCGATCAGGAGTACTTCATAGACTCATCAACACCAAAGGAAAACAATCAGGCCACTTCAGAAAGGTAGACGAAGACACATTAGCCAGACGAGACTTCAAAGTCCTGTTTACTTGTTTGATGATTCCAAATGCTTCAGGTCGATAACTACAGTGCAGTCATTGTTCAGCTAGTAGGCCACACACAGCATTATCAGAACCTCATTGTTGAAATCAATTCCACGGTCTTACTTGAGAAACCTTGAATTCGAACCAAGGTATTAACTCTTGTTGCTGCAGCTTGGCTACTGTGAGACTCTCATTTCTCCTAGTTGGGTCAGCTTCCACCTACCAGGAGAAGATGCACACCACAACCAGGACATATTCTTGCCCATTGCAAATGGGCATCTTGATAACATCCAACTGCATTCAGTTAAAAGGACCTCCTGATCTTCCAATGTGACTCAATGTTACTGGTGTTCTCCTCCCCACGTTCAACTGCTGGCATGTGACGCAACAAAGGCAAATATTCTCAGCCCTCCATCTAAAATGTGGGTTAAACCAATTCTGTATGAACAACCTTAGAATTGCGTCCCTCCTTATATGTGCAGGACCAAAGAAATGCCTTACCATAGGTGACAACAGACTGTGTGGTAGCACAGGCCTTCCATTTCCAGAAACTCAGAGCTCATCCTCCTTATTTAATCAACCTACTCTGACCCTTCATTTGCTGCTCAATTTCTGGTGCTTCTTCCTACAGTTTCTTAACCTTCTTCCACATATTGGCAATGGTTAACAATAGGCTCACAGCGGATTTATCCTCCAATTTGTTTTAATATTCCCTATTGAAAACACAGGATCCATGAGCTTAATATTGGGCAACTTTGTCAGCATACTGATTTCCAACAGTGACTTTATCATTTCCTCTCCTGTGTGTTGTGCACTTTACAACAACCACCTCTAGTGCCATTTGTAATGCCTCAAGAAGTGACATGACAAATAGACATTGCAGATCAGAGATCCAGAAGATGTCATTAACCTTCTTTGTGACCACAACTGTCCGAAGTTGTAGACCAAACCCAGTAGCGGCCCGTGGTGGGAGTGCTGCCGGGCAATGACGCGGGGAGGGGCAGGGTGGGGGGTAGTAAACTCCGGAATACGGCCGCACAGAGGTAAGTAAACAAACAAATAAATAAAACTAATTTCGTTGCGCGCGCTGCATCGCATTTGGCGATGCAGCGTGCGCAACGAAATTCGTTTTATTTGTTTGTTTACTTACCTCTGTGCTGCCGTATTCCGGAGTTTACTACCCCCCACCCTGTCCCTCCCCCACCCCGCGTCACCGCCCGGCAGCACTCCCACCACGGGCCGCTACTGACCAAACCTAAGCCATATAGAGTATCAGTATAAATGGTAACCATTAATTGGTCTGAAACACAGCAAACTCGAGTAAGAGTGAACAATTCAGCTATGTGAACAGAGGTTACATCGCACTACCAGGAGGCTTCCACTACACCCGCCTCGATGGAGCACAACTTTCTATACCATCTAACTCTAGTATAGTCATCGAACAGATTGTGCCGCGGGTCATATGGACCGTTGATTATTAGCTGAAAGTGTAATTTGGGAAAAAAACATCAGAGCATCTATTTCAATTTACAGTGCAATCAATTTGGCTCCATAAAAATGACAGAGAAGATGGTTTCCAACCATAAAGGTTTATTAGCACATTATAGTCAAAGTGTATTAAATTCATCTGATAAATCAGCCAATCAAGTAGGCATAAAGTTCAGTGTGGTTAATTAATCCTTCTGGATATGTCAGGTAAAGAACAATGCAAATTGTACCATGAAAAATAGACCATAGATTAAGGTAATTCCTTTATCAACTGGTTTAAGTTAAGCATCTGTGGCAAAGGGAAATTTTGAGCAGGTGTCAGCAGGAAAATTAACCAAGTTAAAAGGTTCAGAGTGCAGCGACAGAAACGTTCAAGAGTCAAACTTGAGAACTTGGAAAATGTGAGGTCTCCATTAGCAGAATTTGGGAAAGGTCTTCCCTCCGTTAAGTCAGGATAGAATCCGCTCTAACTAAGCTAAGACACAATTAAAACAACACAATTTGTTCAGAGCTCTTTCTGACATACTCCCCATGGATGGGACAAATCAGGTTACGCCGTCTTCTGGGAACAGGTAGACTCCGTATTTTCCCATTGCCAAACAAGGCTCTCACAGCTGCATGTGCTTGAAGACAGTAACAATCCAGTCTGACTGGTACAGGAGGCTCTTCTGGCTCTCTACACATGATGTAAATCATACCAAATGTCAATGAAAACCAACTTCCCTACCAGAAACCCAATAAGCTACTTCTTTAGCTATTCAAGGTTATGGTGCTCCTGTGAAAGAAAGGAAAATCATGAAATTATAATTTTAAAAACAGCTTAAATCAGCAAGCTTCAGAGGGCTCTTCAAAAGCGAGAGTTAGCATGAGTTAAAATAAGTATACATATCAAACAAATGGTTATACTTTGATTATATAAATTGTGATCTGTATACGTGTATGGCCACACATTTGCACACTGGTTAATACACAGTTAATAAAGATTATGGAGCATAAAATCTGCACTGCTCCACCCATGAAGGGTTTACTCACCCTCAGCAAGAGTGGTGAGCCAGAAACATCTGTTTTTACTCAGCTGTCTCTGATAGCACCAACCACCTGCTTCAAAATTTCCCAGCAAAATACTACAATTTAACATAATTACTGTTTTGTGCAGCCTGTTATTCATCTGTCACATTCATATAATTCACATGGTGCACAAAATGTATAGAGCAAGAAGACTGACCTCTGTGACAAGCACAATAAATTGGATCGATTGACTCTTCGCCAAAGTGAAAGCTTGCTGATATTTTTTAACACAATCGTACAATTGTAACTCATGCCAAATATTGGAGGTCCTCATAATAGGTTTCAATGGATTTGTGTTAAGAAAAGCCTTAAACAATTGATAAAATGCCTTTGGAAAATTACCTTATCTGGAGAAAGACGCAACTTAATCTAGAGTGATCTTTATTTTGAAAGATATGTCATGAGTTGGGCATCCACTGTGGGATCTATACGTATCTCTTAGTAACCGGCTAAAATCCCAGCATGCCAAAAGTCTATAAAGTAACTATCAATTAATAACAACTATTCTTTATAAGCACCAAGAAGCTCTCCAGTTCATATCTTGCAGTGTTGGATCAAACCAAACTTGTCTAGCTTCCGATAACTCTGGCTTGGCCAGTGATTCAACCAAAGCATAATTCCCTGTCGTGTATAGACTGTATCTTAGTATTTCAGTCCAAAACAAGCAACCCTTGTATGGATATTTGATTTATTTATTTGATTTGATTTATTTATTTATAGAGCGCCTGAATCACCCCCCAAGGGGTATCTCCGCGCTGTCGGATTGCTGCTACCAGCCACAGATAGAGACGGATTAGGACAGTAATGTTTTAAGGAGTTTTCTAAACTGTAAATGATCTGAACAGTGGCGCAGGTGCACCGGGAGTGCGTTCCAGAGGGTAGGGGCCACGAGGGAGAAAGCTTTTCCTCCCAGCGCTCTTTTCTGTAGCGAGGAGTAGCAAGGAGAGGTTTGGACCCTGATCGGAGAGATCTAGTCGGCAGGTAGTTGGTAAGTTTCTTCGCTAAGTAGCTAGGGCCTTTGCCAGTCAGAGATTTGTGCACGATGCAACAAACCTTAAACCTGATCCGCATCTGCACTGGCAGCCAGTGTAGTTGTCGCAGAAGGGGCAGGGAGGCAGTTCAGGGGGGCGATTAGCTACCAGGCGAGCAGCAGTGTTCTGAACTACTTGCAGCCTTTTCACAGATGCGTCATTTGCTGAAATCAACAGGGAATTACAATAGTCTAGCCTGCTTAACACTAGTGCCTGGATAAGTGTTTTCCGCGTGTTTAGTGGCAGAAAGGGGAATACCTTCCTTAGGAGACCAAGCACGTGAAAGCATGACCCGACAGTAGATGTAACGTGCTCTTTCATGGTCAACTTCTGGTCCAGACGGACACCCAAGTTTTTTACCACTAGTTTAGGAGTAGGTGTGGTGCACATTTCCTCGGTATAGTATTGGATCTTCACATGCATTTGGTTAGGTGAACATGTAATGTTCTAATATTCCTACTTTTAGGCACCTCTCCTTGTTGAATTTTGAAGCAAGTATTTTATGTTATTTGGTTTCATTAGTTTTGTAGTTACGCCAGTAAAACTATTGTGTTAGGATGACCAAGTGCAACTTGTTTTTTGTCTCTAAAAAGAGCTCCTTCATTACGGTTCATCAAGCCATGGTGCATAGTGGTGCACAAAGGTTTAAGCGTGGCACTCTAATACTATTTTAGTTCATTAAAAAATGTGCTAAGTAAAAGGTTTCTGAGTTACCCTTAAGCCAGGGAGACAACTTTCCATTCCTGGATTTTCATTAAACAAGCTAATGTATTCTGGTAGTTGCAGGACAGAGTCCAATGCTAGGCCGGCTTTAGCACAATGTTTGTTGGTGCCCCCCAATGACCACCTCTGCCACGGATTCCCTCACTACCACCTTTTAATAGTGCCCCTCAAGGCTACATAACCACTCTCTCAGATGCATTTAATTAGTTTTATAGTGCCACTCATATCAGTGTAGGGTGTCAGAGCACTTTATATCACACATACTACACAGAGACAATCAATCAGAGGTGTGCAAATCAGTGTATAGAAGATCTTACATAAGACCGAGGACTACAAGGTCACATGTCGCATGTCGTCCACACTGGTATATTGTATAGTTTAATAATGCTTGGTCTGGAGAAGCACAAACTCAGAATTTAAAATGTTACACCATGATTGGGGGGTTCTCTTTAATAATCAGAATTGATTTCTATTGAAATGAACCCTTTATCCAACATTAGGATAATGAAAGACTGGGGAACAAAATCATAACGCTTTAATCTGTACCTTGCTGTTTGCATGCAGCTCTTTGACGGTTAATAGCTCACTGTTCTATGTTAGGATTTTAACTGCAAGTAACAAAAGGATCTCTCTGACAAAAGCAGTAACCCACTGACCTATTTACAGTATATGCACTTTATGAACCGCATCATACACGTTCTTTGCAGCAGGCATATTAGCTATCTTACTATGAGTCAAAACTTCCACTAGACAAACCTTAGATCTCTCTCTAGGAAGAACATTAATCACCGGAGTTATCTTGGCATTTTTATTGTTGCCTGAAAATTGCTGGAGGTCAGGAACGCGGGAGCAGGTGCTTTTCAAACCATAATATACTTGAAAACATGACTGTCCGGTGAGGTCGCACCGCCCTAGACCCAGCCCTGGTCCAATGAGTAGGACTGCAGGCCCAGGTTACACTAGTTTGTAAATGAGAATGGTGTCCTGGGTGTCGGAGCGTCCTCTGTTGACATGGACACGAAATGAAAAGCCCCTACTGGCTAAAGTTCTGGCACATAATGATGACGCAAGGGTTACTTCCGACTGCTGTGTATGGCAGGAGCTCACCACCCTCCTGGCTTGTCGTGGCATGTGTGTTTTTTCAAAAGTTATTTTAAGTAAATTGAGAAGTATGCATTTTTCACATTTCTTTGTCGAACAATGGGGAAAGGCATTCTCTCGGACTCCTTTTTAGGTCGAGCCTCGAGTAGCGCGCAAGCGCTGCTCTGCGAGACTTTAAGTAAGGGGCTTTTGAAAGCTGACCAGACGCTCGTGCGTCATGGCCTTTTCCCTGCGGTTACCCGCACGGCAGACATCTGTTTCCAATTATCGTGCCCAGACACGGGCGCGATAATTGAAACCACATGTCTCGCTTTGGCGCGCGCGCGCCCACCACTGGCGGGCTTGTTTACATATGCGAATATCCCTCGTCCATTTCAACAACCCCATGAGCCATTGCGGCTTTCATAGCTTCGCAGTTCCATCTTTTGCTTACAAACAGGAGATGTTTATACAGCTGAATAGTTTCCAGGTACGGTGACACCTATTGTGCTTTTCCAAAACCCTGTTCTGATGGTTTATCATACACAACAATTGTTAAGAACATTGGGGGTTTCCTCCGTTGCCTTTGTATACACCATGTATCCGCTACATTTGGAATGCATGCCTCATCTATAGCACTAAAGTGCAGTGTCACATTTTAGGTCAATAAACTGGCATGTGCTTCCTGCAGGGTGACATACATGTAATATATATTGCATATTTCACACGCTGTAAGCCAATACATTTAAGGCTGAACCTTAATAAAGTGACATTTGCTTCATGTAAGGCGACATACATCTGATATCTATTGTACATTTATCTCGATGTAAACAAATGTATCACAGGCTAAATCTTAAGAACAGCTGTCCAATTGGCTATTATACACACATCCTCTATTCCATCGGATTCAATGGCGTATGGTCATCATGATACTCTGTGTTGTTTTATAAAGTGACTTGTATTTTGTTTAGGGTACTTTAACAACACAAAGGGACGAACTGCACATCTGTTCAATATATATTATACATTTCCCTTAGCAGCAGAAATGGACTGCCTGTGCAGGTGTACAAAGTTCTCTTCATGAAGTGACAATCATGAGACATACATTGCACAATTCCTCGATATAGGCAAGTGTCTTTAAGGCTAAGTTCTAATGAACCGCCCGGGTCGAAATCTAGGGCTCATTGTGCTCACAGTACTTTGAATTATGCTATAAAGTGACAAGTGCTTGTTTTAAAGTGCCGTCAGCATAACGTGCATTGCATATTACCCTTGATGATAAAGGCAGACTGCCCGGGCAAATATGCATAACCCTCTTCATGAATGAGGGAGCAGTAATAGGTTTTGCCACATTGCATGTGGCAATAAGGTGACGTTAACATTTAGTTAATTGGGACGATAGGTACAAATGTTATGTGGGACCTTTCCCAAATTTGGGACCTGTTCAAATTAGATGTCAAATACCCGATTGACATGTGAGTGGCCACATGTCAATAATAGGAGACAATTGTTCTCAATCGGGTGCTTATACGCCATAAAATGTTGCCATTGTGATTAGGTGTTAGGTGCACTATTAGGCTATAAGTGAATCCAACTTTTTACAAGAAGTAAGGAGAAGGGGAAAAGAAAGGGCGGGGAAAAGGGAGAGGGGGAAAGCAAACAATAGAGACAAGAGACAACATAGGTGCTGAGGTAAAAAGTGCATGCACAGAGTTTTTAATATCATATTCAGTGAGGTGCTATGTGCTCAGACTATTACTAACCAGTATCACAATAAAATCCATAATGGATAGGAGATGTGACCAAGCATACGTCCAACGTAGAAATCTAACCTGCACAGAGGAGTGTGCTGTGCTTGCTGCAACCTACCAGGGCTACGGTTCTTTTGCAAAACATGATAAACAAGCATTGGCATAGCCAATAGGTCTCGCTTTTGGGACCTTATAAGTATTTAGTTATGCAGCACAATATCCTTGGTGCAACAACATCAAGTGTTGCATGGCTAAACACTTATAAGGTCCCAAAGGCGAGACCTATTGGCTATGCCAATGCTTGTTTTAATGTAATGTGGGTATTGCTAGCAGATAGCTGCCAGGTGTCTGGTGTCAGGTGTTGTGTGACTAACACCGTGTAGCAGTCTAGCTTTACAGCCATAAGCACGTTACTTTCTGGGACCTGTATTTGCACTTTTTCCCACTGGTATACTCGCTGTTATCATATCAGGCCAATGCCAGTTTGGACAGCTGTGTTAGATGCCTCAAGTCCAATCACATAGAGATCTATACCAGTGATCAGTGATCCCATTCGTCATTCTCCTCCGTGAAGGTAAATGTGTTTCTAAAGCAGCCTTGTGTCTTCCGGGCTGGGACTCCCGGCTCCCGAGTACACAAGTGCCAGCACTTAGTCATTTCTACACGGCTTAGGTTCGGTGTGTGCACAATGACACAAAGCAGAACTGCTTGTATCTACTCGCGACGGTGTCACTCCAAGGCAATGCAATGCCACACATGAGCACACCAGAAACACAGAAGTGTCACACTGTGCATCAGCAATCTGAAACCTTGGCAGCCATGCTGACCCTGCCAGCGTAGACCTCCTCAGAGTATTTTTGCAGGCATCATGTCTCTGTTGAATGTATCCAAGGGGACTCTCGCCGCCACAGCAATACTTTAAAGCAGGCCAATGGCAAAGCCAATAAGTCTGGCTTGATTATAACATTGATTGCTTTATGTGTGTAGTGTGAATGAGAAGCGGGAGAAGGTGAGACTAACCAGTGGCTGTATAAAGGGAGGAGTGCATACATTAATGAAGAGAGAACATGAATAGCGTGCTATATTAATGGATATTAAGACACCTTATTGGTATTTGCGCGCTTTATAAATCCTCATAACATAACTTAACATATATGCTTTAATGGACGAAAGTGGGAGTGAGTGGTGAAAATTAACGGTGCAAGCCACAAATGAATATTAATGGCCCCCCACGCACTCACAAATTCATAGGCCTCGGGCAATAATGAGCACCAATAATGGCCTGTGGCAGGAATGCTCACTTTCCTCAGGCATTAAGAAGCTTCAACGGCCCCGTGCGCAAGTAAGCATCAAAAGTGTTTTCAGGCAGTAATGCACAGCAATATTGTCCCAAGGCAGTAATGAGCAGCAGAGCCTCAGTAGTAAGGAATAGTAACGATCCCAGACAGTATATTCAACAATGGCTCCTGGCATTAATAAACATCAGAGATTTCACACAATAAAGAACATCATTGGTCTCCGGCTGTAACAAGCGTCAGTAGTGTACATTGTGCACAAAATGCCTTGCTCATTTGTTGTAGACAGTGGTTGGCCGCAGTGGGCGAGGTAGCAATGAGTGCCAATGACATCAGCCAATAATGAGCATCCATGTCATCCCAAGTTAGTAATGAACATCAGTATTTGCTTCAGGCAGTGATAAACATCAATGGCCCAAGGCTGTAAAGAATGTCATGGGCCCCAGGCTGTAATGAACATCAGTAGCCCCAAGCCACCAACAACATCGGTGGCTATACACATAGTAATAAACATCAGTAGACCCAAAGAGTTATGAATATCAATGGCTCAAGCAGTTGGGAACAACAGCCACCCCGTTTGGTAATGAACATTATGGGCACCAGACACTACGGACATCAAGGATCCCAGACCGCAAAAAGCATCAACAATGATTTGTGGAGTAGTGAACATCATTGGCCCGAGGCAACAATGAGACGCAATGGCCTAAGCAGTAATGTCAAAAGGCTCGAGGTAAGAAAGTCCTAAGGGGGAAATTGCCAGACATACTTCAATTGTTCTATTTACAGGTATTCACAATATCTTTAACCCTCCGAACTTATTGTGACTTGCTTCCTCATTGGGCTCACCGTCCAGCACTGGGAGGCATCCGTGTGTGTCAGTCACGAAAGCTAGTCTTGGTGTCCCTAGGTTAGGATGTGTGTGTATAGTCCCATAAGGAGCGTTTTTTATATTGTGCCTTCAGAGCTGTGATAACATTGTGCATTCATTGGTACAGGAAGGACTATTTAATTGGCATCCCCTTACTACAAAACTAAAATAAGAGGATCAAGTTATGAGCCCTGCACTTCTTTTCTGTCAGGGCTGAGATGGCAAAGGGTATAGTGAATACACTTGTATTAATCCACCAACATGGGTTTTTGCCCTTAAAAGCTGTTCTGCATCTGTAATGAATATCCAGAATTGCTACCAAAAGTACTCTACTTTTCATCCCGTCACCTCAAAGCCTCGCCTGGAATTACTTACTTGGGTAAGGCTCTGTGCAGGGGTGTCTCCGTGGCTTTTTCCCTCTCCGGCGTCTGGTCCTAGAGTTTTGGGGTTTCTCTCTTTGGAGTCAATCTTGTGTGCTGGGCATCTCTCTCCCTGCTGTGCATAGAAATAGTTCCAGGTGTTTATTTCCGAATAGGTGATTGGGGTTGGTGGTGGTTTTGATGTGGATGCCAAGAAGGTTCATAATTTTCCTGGTGTCTCGGCTTCCATGTTGCTGCATTGACTAGCACTGGCTCTCCCCAGATCCAAGGTACTTTGAATCCACCTAATCTATTCCACCTTTTACTTATTGGGATTGATGCAACTGTATTATTTTGAGGTATGTTGTTCCCAATCCAATATGGTGGAATATTAGTAATGGTTGTCAGTGCGTTGCAACAGCTGTTTTTTCATTTAACTTTGCTCCTGGCTTAACTAATTTACCTGGATTTAGAACAGACCGAGAATAGCAACAGGCCATTCTTAGGACCCAGTAGTCTTGACTTCTATGCCAAGAAGGTCCGTCATTGATCGGATATTTGGAGACATCTCTTTTTCTGGAGAGACATCTGATTAGTGCTCCATATTCGAGAGGATCCTTAATGTGTATGTGTACATGAACAAGTTCAAATGATCTGACAATTTCTCTCCTTAGTGTTGTTGTACCTTTTGTAAAGGGATGTTAATTTAGGACAGCGTACAGCCTCCCTCCAATCTCTCACACACATCCTGTAGTCATGGAGGAACCAGGCAGTATCGGACATCAGTAATCTCACCAGGCACCAATGAACATACATTTGCCCCCAGGCAGTGATGAACATTAAAAGTCCCAAGCAGTAAAGATTGTTAATGAACCCAGGCATTACTGAAGATCAATGGCCCCAGGCAGCAGAAAACATCAATATCTTCAAGTAGCAATGCAACCCCATGCAGCAAGTAAGCATTACAGCCAACTGCTAAAGGCTATAACGATTGTTAAAGGCCCCGAACCCAAGTTATTGGCTTGAGCTGAGGCAGAAGGGCTATAATGCTATTTGAACATTCCACCCACTTACGGGACTCCAAGAGCATCAATAGCCCTGAGGAGTAATTAACATCAATGGCCCCTGGTAAACATCATGTCCTCAGGAAGTAAGGAGCATTGCTGCATGCAGCAATGTACATCAATGGCTTGAGGCAGTAATGAAGGAACTATAAAAGGTTTTCCTGTCTTGTTCATGTTGGTCTTTGCTGCCGGTTCAGGAGGGACCCCATAAAAGTGAGAACACACTCTTACAGGAATAGCAGGTGCTGGCAGTCAGCGCCTCTGCATACCAAGTGGGATGAACAAATCTTGCCATGCTGCTCTCATTATGCTGCCAGGTATGGCACCAGAATTGGAAATAGCAGCACTGTGTTACACTGGTGAGTGTCACTCAAGCCCTACCATGGACTCACACACATCAGTTCTAAATATGTTTTTATAAGAGGTGGGGAAGGCAGGCTTTTGTTTATTGAGATGTGGTGGGGAGGTAGAGACTGCAATTTTGAGTAATACCCTGAAAATAGTAGGATAGGACAGCCTTATGAATGCATCTGCAGCAGCCATTTTGAACTAGTGACAGCTAAGAAGCGTATCACTTCTCTTTTAGAGTAACTTATAATTGTGCATCGCAAAATAAAGACATCAGTAAGATGTATTTATTAGCAGTTTAATATTATTTATTATTCAATGTTCACTGTTCCTGTACTGAAAAGTACAATAACTCTTTTCCATGCAAAGTTGAACTTCCGGTTCAGACAGAGGATTAAAAAGTAAAAACATGGACAACAGTTTTACTGCAAAACTGATCTTCCTGTGTGTCCGTCCATGCCATCTCCTTGTGGCAGCCAATAGAGTAACAAGCCCCAAATTACAGGCTCGACAGGTGGTTGCCTTAGCTGCACCATGCAAAGAAAAAATGTGACCCCGCCTCCCTCTGCTGACTTGTGCAACTAACTGCTGGTTCACTGGGCTGGCCCTTGAAGAGGACAAAAACCCCATTTGTCATGACTGAGAATTACAGCAGCCAATGATTGTAACATTGACCGAATGAATGACACTTGAAGCATCTAGTGGCTGACCTATGACCCCTCTCTCTGTGTAATGATGGTAAGAGCTCTAGCAAACAGTTTAAGAAGTCACCAGTCCGATATAAAACACTAAAGCTTTAGAAAGTTTATTACATCCAGAAAAAAGTAGTAGACATCAGTGTTTCATTTTTTTTGCAAAAATAACGTTTTAAATAGTCTTATTTTCCGAAGTGCAATGCATGTCCCTGCTTCTGGTGTGAAGCTTGCGATCGATCGAGCCCCGCCCGGAGACTGCAGCCCAGGGGTCGGCGATCTCGGGTGGGTTGCATGTATGGCCAGCCTTATATTTGCTGCCTCGGCTGTTCGTGCGTGTTTTTAATTCACACATCAGGTGATTCAAGCTCTTCAGCTTTCAAGACAATGGAACTGAAGACCTCAAACAAACCAGACTCCATTGACTTGATGTTATTATCCCCACCTCCCAGGGTACCAATCCCAAGCCTGTCCCCGCTTGAGGGCTGTTGTGTTTTGTGCTTGTTCGTGGTCTGAGCTTACCTCTGCGGCAGGCAGTAGAATGGCCAGGTAGGAGCATAACTCGGACCTCGGCCGCGCACGCGGCACCAGGGCTGGCTTTAGCGTTGACGTCTTTGTTGGTGCCCGCCCTCTGCAATGACCGCCTCCTTCATGGATTCCCCCACTACTGCCCTCCAGTGGTGCCCCTCATTTCTCCTTAGCCCCTCTCTCACACTTATTTACTTTCTATTGCTACTCATCCCAATGTAGAGTGTCAGAGTGCTTTACATTGCAAACATATTATACAGAGACAATTGTAATTGCATTTATATAGCGCTTGCTACCCTTGATGGGGTGTTGAAGCGCTTTTTCGGCGAGTAGCAGTGCTTTAAATGGGCCGGTATTCACCGGTACGGAGTACCGGCACTTTTTAATTTTCGCCCCTTGAGTACCGGAACTTCTTCTAGGACAAGGAGAGTACCGGTACTCATGGGGGCCTTGCCTAGACACAGGTGGTGCTGCTCGCATTTTCTCCTGCCTCGGCAGCACTTTTCACACGACCCGCTCCGATTCTGCAATCCTGAGCTGAGCTCGGCAGCTCTTGTCACCTGGACACAGCAATCTTGTTGTGCTTCTCTGCAACTCTTCTAGCAGCGTGGGGCGGGAGGGTGTTTGGTTTACCCTTTGATCCTGCACAGTGGGAGTTTAGAGTCCATCATAAAACTAATGAACGAGGATGTGGGGCGCATTCTTTAGGCAGTACAGCTTTTTAGCATGCCATTGTTTTAAATGACTGAAAATGTTAGTTCATCAACAATTTAAATTAGGCATTTTTACTTGCATGTAAATCCCTGCCCTTGCTGCCACTTGTATGATTGCCCTCAAACAAAAAAACACCTTAAAGGCAACACAATTTTGTTTGGTTTGGTGCATTTAAACGACAAGACGACCTGCAAGTGCTACTGTTGTTGCCTTTTCAAATAGATCTACAGTACATTAAATTAGGAGGTGCAGAGGCAGAACGAAGGGGCGAGCCAGGGTGCTTTATCAAGAGCGCAGAGTTCCTATGTCAAGCCCATACAGTAGACCCTTGGGTTTAAAAGGCAATTGAGCAGACCCCCCACACCCTCCCCAACCCCATTAAACTCCTGAGACAATAGACGTCCTTCAATTACTAAATGCTGGGCGCTCGGTGTGTGGAAGAAAAGAGGGCAGGAGGCACTTATCTGCCAAAAGCATAGTTTGTAGGTTTTATTATTCGTAGCTCGACCACTTATCAAACTGTAATCTTAGGCAGATGACTTGTTTCCTCAAACTGAACGTAAATGGTGCTTTGAGATGGCCGTGTTTCATGTGTCCGGTAAAAAAGGTCAGCAAAGGTGCGAGGAGTTCCCCTTCAAACTTTTTGACCCTCTTTAGTAACCTGTATAAATGCTGAAAGGCTGAATTTTTATCAGGGCAGACAAAAATTACCTAAACATTGGTGGTTTTGCGTCCAGTTGTATACAGTTGAGTGGCCTCTTTGGTGACCAGCACCATTGTAGCAATCTCAGCAGAGAGGCCAAGAACTGAATGAGCCCCAGTGCTCTCCATTTTGGCAGACTTACCTCAGCAGAACGCGAGGGTGGGGGTGCATGTTTTTGCAAATGTGGCTAGTCTGTGTTCTCGTCTGGTGCCTTTCACACTTCCCTAAATGCCCCAAGGGCTGCGAGGCTTTCAGCCGACCGTGTGCACTCACACAACTGGGCAAGCCAATTCTTGTGGCTGATGCCCAGGTGTATTGACATGGCCTGCCAGGATGGCTATGATGCCACTGCCAGGGGTTTGAGGCGGGGGTGCCCCTGATACAGAGCATTTGGGGTGGTGGCCTTTCCAACAACAGCGCCAATCTGAAGACTGCACCATTCTGACCTTCTCGGTGGCCCTTGCTGCCACTTGTATGATTACCCTCAAACAAAAAACACCTTAAAGGCAACACAATTTTGTTTGGTTTGGTGCATTTAAACCCCTTGTTTCGTATGGGAAACCATACATAATCCAAATGAGACAGGCAGCTCCATTGAATGCCTTACACTTTCAGACAGTTCTAGATTTTTGTTGGTATGCTTTTGCATGCTGGGACTCGTAGTTCCCTTTCTCATAAGTAAGGGTTTCTAAAAATTCCAGCATGCAAAGTTTTGATGGCAAAATTCAGAGACAGTTTTGAACATACCATTATTAGTAAATGCTTTATAAATGATTATTAGGGCAATAACCATTGGACAGATACTTCCGATTTTTTTCACAATGCACTTGGATTTCTTGCATATAAAGTTTGGAAAGGTTGAAAACCTAGCCCCGCCTCTGGCTCCGCCCCCAGTCCCGCCCCACACTCCACCCCCAGTCCATCTCTCCTTTTGGAGAGTACCTGCACTTATTTTTTTCCATTTAAAGCACTGGTGAGTTGTATGCTACTTCAGAACCCAGAAATGATTAGTGATGAATTAGCATAGTGAAAATAGGAAAGTAATTTGAGTGGTGGATTTGTTAGTCAGTTATTTGGATTGAGAAGGATGGAGAAGGGAAAAGGGTTTGCATTTATTTAGCGCTTGCTACCCCTGATCGGGGGTTGAAGTGCTTTTATTTCGGCGAGTAGCACGCTACTATGGAACCCGTACAGTGTTAGTGGTAAGTTAGTATAGTGAAATATGAAAGTAATTTGAGTGGTGGATATGTTAGTCAGTTATTTGGATTGAGAACGATAGCGAAAGGGTAGAAGAGGTAAAAAGGTTTGCATTTATATAGCGCTTGCTACCCCTGATGGGGGGGGTTAAAGTGCTTTTTTTCAGCGAGTAGCACGCTACTCTGGAACCCATGAAGGATTAGTGGTGAATTAGTATAGTGAAATATGACATTAATTTGAGTGGTAGACATGTTAGTCTGTTATTTGGATTGAAAATGATAGTGGAGGTAAACAAGGAAAGGATTTTGATTTTCTTTCGTTTTTTTTTTTTTTTGCAGCTCATAGTAGTAGGATGAGGCTTGGGATGTTATGTTATGTTAATAAAAATTTCTGTAGCGCAAGTACACCAAGAGGTTTCATGGCGCTTAAACTTGGTCAGTGTCAAGGCGAAGGCGGATTATGCATAAGCCTGCACAAACAGCCATGTCTTGAGCATTTTTCTGAACCCCAAAAGATTATTGCAAGATCTAATCGCTAGTGGAAGTGCGTTCCAGAATTTGGGGGCCAGGTGGGAGAACCTACACCCTCCCTGGCGTTTGAGCTTGTAGGTAGGGATAGTTATCAGCTGGAGATGTGCTGAGCGCAAATTACGGGTGGGAACATGCCTTGATATCATGCAACTGATGAATTTAGGGCTCCTGCAGTGAAGGGCTTTGAAAATTAGGCACCCTGTCTTAAAGGCTGCCCGCTGGGCTATTGGGAGCCAATGAAGTTTTGAAAGTAGAGGACTGGCAGATTGCCATTTTGGCCGTTTGTGGATAAGTCTCGCAGCTTGGTTTTGTACCAGCTGGAGATGTTTAAGTAAAAACAATGGAAGGCCGAGGTAAATAGAGTTGGAGAAGTCAAGACGAGAGAGAACCAGGGCAATCACTACCTGTATAAGAGCGGTGTGGGTAAGCAGGTGGGCAATCTTCCTAATTTTGCGTAATTGGAAGAAGCATGAGGAGACCACTGCCCCTACTTGACCTCTAAATGAGAGATCAGCATTTATGGTGATTCCTAGACTTTTTACAAAGGGGGACGGGATGGGGGGAGGTCCCAGTTCAGTCAGCCAATAGTGTGGGCCCCAAAAGATCTGGCCTTTTCCGGGCAGGACTAGTTCGGTCTTGCCCGGATTAAGTTTAAGATGGTTATGGTCCATCCAACTCTGGATATAGAGCATTGTGTCTTGAAATTCCTGAATTGAGTCAGGGGAGTTGTCGATGGTGAAGACAAGTTGAAGATCATCAGCGTAGTTGAAGGTAGTTAACTTCCTGTTCCTTAGAGAGTGAATCAAGGGCAGGAGGTAAAGATTAAACAGGTGGGGGGACAATGATGATCCTTGTGGGACCCCACACGTGATAGCAGTCTTGGGGGCAGTAAAAGGGGCAAGGCGTACTGCTTGGGTGCGACCCTCGAGAAATAACTTGATCCAATTGAGAGCTGCACCTTGTATGCCGGCCTGTCTGACACGGTCCAACAAAATTTTGTGGTCGACTGTGTCAAACGCGGCCAACAGATCCAGGAGCACTAAGGCCTGAGGGGTACCCTTGTCCGCGTTGGCTCGCAAGGCGTCTAGAACCGCGAGGATTACAGTCTCAGTAGAGTGGGCGGGCCGGAAGCCTGCTTGGTGAGGGTCCGGGTGTTCAGAATGTTCGATGAAATTGGATAGACACCTGGCAACATGGGCCTCCAATATCTTAGCCAAGAAGGGGAGCAGAGAAATGGGGCGGTAGTTTGATGGATTTAGGGGGTCGGCTCCAGGTTTCTTTAGGAGAGGGACCACAATTGCATTCTTGAATGCGTTCGGGACCCTGCCCTGCCCGAGGGACTCATTTAAAAAGGGCAGTACGGTGTGTGGTAAGGCAGAGAAAATGTCCTTTAGAATGTGAGGGGGGCAGCAATCTCTAGGAGAGCCTGATTTAACTCGGACCAATAAGTCTGAGAAGGTCTCTAGGCATGAGTAAAAGGGAGGTGGAGGGGGTGATTAAAAGGGAGGTGGAGGGGAAGAGTCAGAGGGAGGGTTTAGGAAGGCTTGTTTTGGGGGATCAGAATAGTAAAAAGAGGTATTAGATGATGCAAGGAGGGGTGGAGTAGGAAAGAGTCTCAAAAGGGTTATTTTGGGGACCATAGTAGTGGTATGGGGTTTGGGATGAATGAGAGAGTGGAGGTAATGGATATATTGATAGAGGTATAGGGTGAGAAATAGGCTAGTGCATTGGAAAGAGTAGTAGAAAGAGGTTTGAGATGAGTCAGAAGGTTGGGCTAGAAGATATATTGAGAGAGGTATAGGGTGAAAAATAGGGTAGTGCATTGGATATGCTGAGTTAGAGGAAAAGTAAAAGTAATAAATATATAGATCCAAAAGTAATACAGATATAGATCCATAAGTACACGGAAGGTATATAGATGCATAAAGGAAGGTAGTATATGTAGATTAAAGATGCATTAAATAAACTCTGGCTTTCAGTGTTGTTGTACTTCAAATTAGTTTTATTTATTTTTATATACATATATATTTGTTTTGTAGATCAATCGTGAAGCAATTGTAGATAAATAGTTATGATAAAAAGATTTAGTTATTTATGCAATCACTTATATACAGGTTAAAACATAGAATAATGTAACTATCAGTAATATATTCATATGTTAAGCAGAACTAATGAATATCTATATATAATAATTTTGTTTTAGCATAATTATTCTACACATTTATACAAAGCAATACACATATATAGGTACATATCTATAGTACAAATAAATCCTTATATACAGAGAGATATGCTGTATATTTATCTGTTTGCATATGGTGTTTATGTAAGGAAGAGCCAATTCTTGAGTAGTTATATGAAAATAAGGTGGTTATCTGTGGATCTTATGTTTGGGAGTAAAGAGTTCCATAGTTTGGCTGCTTGAACAAAGAAGGGTGTGCCACCCATGGCTTTTTTCTTGTATCTTGGGATTTTGAGGCGAGGTGCCACTCTAGAGCGGAGGTTCCTTTGTTGAATGTGTTTGGTGATTTTATTCCTGATGAAGAGTGGTCCTGTTTCATGTACCCAGCTTCCACTTGTGAGCTTAATCCTTCTAATCTCATAGTGACTGAGTTTACAGAGGGCACATGAGTGTCTTGGCAAGAAGTGCAGTCCTGCCTCCCCTGTTCTCGCCTCCTACTTCAGGAAAACAGACTTCTCTCATTATAATTGGCCTAGAGTTAGGGTAATATTTATTTAAATCATCTGATAAATAACAATGCCTGGGAGGAGATATTTATTGGGTGCAATAAATATCACCTATTATGAGGTCATCCCCAAAATGTAGCATAGAAT
This sequence comes from Calotriton arnoldi, assembly GCA_963921515.1. Lineage (NCBI taxonomy): Eukaryota > Metazoa > Chordata > Amphibia > Caudata > Salamandridae > Calotriton > Calotriton arnoldi. The sequence goes on from CAWUFW010001073.1 coordinate 3,071,887, forward strand.
GCAGATTTTGGCGCTTACTGCATGAAAAGCGATATGTTCCAGTATTTATCAGGCATTTTTCCCATATAAATATTGGCAGGTTTGACCTGCTGAAATATATCGGGGATGCAATTTTCATTGCAAAACTCATAATTCTGATATGTGCTGTAACAGGAAATAGTGCACATGTCAGAAATTATGGCCAACTTGGAATAAGGGCCAGTGTGTTCTTATAGGTTGATCAATACCTCCTTCCTGTCGCTGCATACCCATAACCCTTCTTTTAGAGACCAGGTGCCTAGACGACTCCATGCAGTGCTTAATTTGTTAAAGGAAGAGTGCCGGTGCCCGAAGCTCTGCTCAGAAGCTCGCCAGTTCAATTAAACATCAATGCATTGAATACCAAGGCTGGTAGTCTTAAATCCAGCTCATGCCTCTTTAATCCATTACCAGACGCTCCCTGTCCCTTTATCTCACTCTTTTGGTTCCTGCTTTCTCAGTTTGTGACGGTTTTGCCTTCTTTCTGGGAAGAGGTGTGGCGCCGCGGCCAGGGCGACTGACGCTGGAATCTGGGGCTCACGGTTTGATCCCCGGCACCGGCGGCAGGTCAGCCCAGCACCATGTGACTCTGGGCAATAGCTTGCTTAATCTTCCCGACGGCCCCCAGCGCCGGGATGCCTTCGGGTAGCTGTTCGCGCTTTACAAATACTGGATTTACATTTACATTTTTACATTTCTCTTCCTCTGTCTTTCCGATCAGTATGTTTTTTCCTTTCTTGGGCTCGGAAAATATCTGCTGTGAAACATAAGAGCTGGTCTCCAAACATAGGGTGCCAGCGCCTCCCACCGGCCAGCAAGGGCTCAAATCGAGCACTGACCCCATGTCATTGTCTCTGGATCCCAATTGCTCTGAGTGTTGGGTTTTCCTTTTGTAAACTAATGCAACTTGTTTCTTTATTGCCTTTGTTCAAGTGAAATGAAACAAGAACCCAGCTCTCTTTTTAAATGGCCTAGGATTGGAACCACAGTGGTTCGTGACGTGGAGTCCACTGTTAGTAGCCAGATAAAACTTTCCTGGCTTGGCATAGTGACCAAAACTGGACAATCTTTAATATTAATATGACCTACCCTGTGGAACAGGCGGACGCATTCAACACTGTTTCACTGAAATCACAGGGCCCAGTGACCCCAGTAATGGGTCAAGCGATATATTGGTAAGAGTATGGCTGGATGACCCAAACGCTCCCTGCTGACGAATTGGGTGTTCTAGAAGTGATGAGTTTGCACCCGATCAAGTTATCAGTCTTTGGAGGTGGGTACTTTAAGTACCATAAATTGGGTAGCCTGTTACTTCCAAATGGCAGAAGTGTGATAGGTAGTGCTATGTCACAAGATATTATTATTATTATTATTATACCGAGACAATGGCAGTGCAGCACTTGTAGTAAATCGTGTAGTTGCCAACTTTAGTTAGCTTTCTCCAAATTATGCATTTTTCTCAGTTGGTTTTTTAATTCAGATGCTGCCCACACTTTCATGGTATAGCTTTTCTCACTCTCTAGCTGTGGCCGAATCCTGCCAGTCGAAGGTTGTAAGGTAGGCCCCCTCTACTTTAGGAGCAGGACTATTCAGTGCTTAATTTGAGCCAGTGGTTTCCAGTGCTCGGCTCCGGCACTTAATTCCCAACACCGGCACTAATGACAGTCCACCACATGGTGGCACAGTCTGTCTAATTTTGAGGAGAGCCCAATAACCGTGTTTAATAATTCAAGATGCATTAAAAATGAATAATACCTGTAGCCCAGGCCATTCTTATAGTTTTGGGGGACCTGGAACAGTCTGAATTGTCATACTTGTAGGAGTGCCATGGTTAGTACATGTGTGGGTACTGTTATTGGCACTGCTGGCAGGGACAATGAGTGGTGCAAGCTGCAGTGGCCTCCTGAGAAGGGCCCTGGCGCATACTTTTTTTTTTTTTTAAACAAATTAACCAAGGGGACTATTTAGACCTGTCCCGGATCAGCTCACCCTTCCACACTAGTGTTTCCTCGCCCCCACTCCTCAATCACCATTTCCTCTAAATTGTTTATTGTAGCTCCCAACTTACCCAGATCTGTTCGTGAGCAGTTTATCAAGCCCAGATTTTGGCTTTGCATTCTTGGATCCGTAGTTATTATTTTATATTGGGACAAGCAGGGCCACAAGTCCCAGAATGCAAAGATAAAACTCGGACAAGATGAGCTGCTCACGCATGGACTGGGGAAACCTGAGGGCTCTTATTTTTACTCTCAGAAACCATAGCAGCTGTCAGAGGAGGAGGCCTTACTGGCAGGACCCATCCTACTGCCCCACCCCCACTTTCGTTGACCTGTCGGTTGGTGCTGATACCAGACAGTCTTATTTAAGTGACATGGGCTGGATGACACTTGAAGGCATGACGAACGCTCTGGTTGGAAATCTCAGTATGTCTCATGTTTGAAGACCTAAACCAGATCTGCCTACGTCTAAAAAAAAAAAAAAATCCACTGTGCGAGGAGGGGCGGAGCTTAGTGTCAAGCACAACCGAAGGCACTTCTGCGCGTCAACAGCCTCCCAACTAAAAAATAAATAAATAATACAAAAGCTACCAAGCATGCCCCAATGTTAGGGGGGGTTTTCTCATCCACTAATGGGCATCAGCTGTGCAGGGCCTCCAAACACGAGTTGGAAACCTACTCTGTAAAAGGGTTTTCAGCTCAACTTTTCTGCCACCATGTGATATTTGGTCTTCACCAGGAGACAGTGAAGAGAGCTGATGTCGTATGTCACATGGTGGTACCCTGTGTGCTGGTAGTCTTTTGTCAGACATTGTAACACATCGCACTAAGGCAAATGTAAATTAGCTTGGCTCATTTTCTCTTGTAGGTTGGTTCCACATTTTGGTCCTGATGAAGACCCTGTTTAAAACAATTTTTGTAGGGTTGAAAAGTCGGCAACTGCAGTAGTGGACTGATATGAATTATGATCACTGTACATACTGCACTGTGAGCGTGAGTCGTGTTGTTGAAAATATTCATTTGTATCCGCCCTAGTATTGTATATATGATTTGTATATAGCACCAGCCCACATCCTTTCACGGATGTCACTTTTCACTGTCACTGCGCCATCTTGTTGGATCCCCTATTATATGATGCAATGTGTCTTCTTCTTACTAAGGTAATGACTATACAGTGAATAAATGTAACTGTATATTCGCTATTCAATTGTTGCTAATAACTGATTAGCCAAGGAAGTTTTTTCCCCCCCAAGTTTTATATAGCTCGAACTAGACCCGAAGGTATCAGAGCGCTTTACATGAGCACCAGTTGCGTTACAGACGGACGCATTCATTTTGCTAGACATGGGGAGGATAAGTCATTTACCCAGAATCACAGGAAGTTGAGCATCCCTTCCGAGACTCGAACAGGGTTCCCCAGCTTCGAGGTCGACCGCTCTAGCTGTTAGGCCACATCCTCTCCCTAAATTTGGGCTTATAATTTCCTCTGAAGGAACCATTGTTCTTTGTATCATTGATCGGCCCAAGTTCCGAGGAATACAGGGTTGCGCCATAATATTTTGCGTGTAAACTAAGGAGTCCGCTCTCCTCATTGGTCTCCAGCTTCAAACTTGTTCTGAGTGTTCAGATGACCAGTGTTTCGTAGCACTGAGTGCTCCGGATTGTTCACAATACTGTTTTCCTATAAGGGTAAAAGTTTGGGAGGGGAGAAAAGAAACCTATTTTCATTGAAAGTGTCATAATAATCTCTGTTTTGAATGTCGCTTGCTGTCACTATCTTACAATTCAGTAGCTTTGTAGATAAAAGGTGTTCCTATTATCCCACTCACTAGTACTAATTTTATCAACATTGGAAGGATGAAAGGCTGAGTCTGCCTTAATGGCATTTTAACCTGTGACATAAATGTTACACAGAGATGCCTGCAGAAGGCACAATTACCATATGAGTTATCCTAGATCCTTCTACTAAGCAAATGTGTGAAAATAATACATATTCCAAATCTGATATTTTGTGCAGGTGAATTTTCTAATTATGATCGGGATTTTTGCACCACGTTTAAATTGTTTAGAGAAAAAAGTCCACCAACATGAAACCAGGTTCAAAATCACGAGAAAAACATCTTTAAAGTAGGCCCGGGTAAAATTTTAATTATGCTATAATTCATGTAATTTGGGGAATTTCATGTTACGCTTGCTACATGATAATCCTGAAATTACGCCATTAAACTTCATGAAATTATGTACCAATTACAATGAAAACTTGTGGCAAAAGCACCAGATTGAGTAATAATACACTGCAAACGCACATGAACAGAATGCGAGTGGCTTTTGTGTGGTGTATTTTTGTTTTTTGAACCATGGTTTTGGCACGAAAAGTGCCCTCGGGTTCAAAACTGACGAGGGTGCATTTCGTTGTAAAATATAGCACGGAATGCCTGATTTACATTTCTCTTAATTTTGCCAGAATTTAGCACTATTTACACACAAGCAAATTACATAAATTTCGCACACCCCAACTTTAAAGTTAACTCTCCAGAAAAGAGCATATCCATTTTTAGTGCCACATAGCACTCACAAGGAAATATTGATGACAGGCAGAACTATCGGCTGGGTAGGCCATTAATAACAAACCCTTCTCTCTCTTCTCCGTTTATTGTTTTCCTCAATTTACTCCTCTCTTATCCTTTTATTATAGTCTGATTTTAATTACATTTCCTCTTCTCCTTTCCTAATTTCGTTCTCTATTCTTCCTTCGTGTCTTTCCTCTACTTTTTTCCTTCTTTCTTGGCCCTTATCTTTCCTCTGATTGATGTGACTGGAACTGATTAATGCAATGTATAAAACTAAACACCTACCATGACAGGTCTGTGCTCTCTTTGTCCATCATCTTCTCGTCACCCCCAGCTTCCCCTCTCCTACGCTCTATTCTTGGTTCTTTTATGCACTATAGCTTCATTGCACATGCCGGGTAGAGTTGCTGCAAGTTACTGGCATGACTCCCTATCTCTCTTGTCAATTCATTGCATGACGTCCCTGCATCGCATTGTGCGACAAGGGATGAAGGCTCCATTATTGCGCCTCTGCAGGTATATCTATAAAGAGAGCTCTTTTGTAATGGCGGACAATTAGCTTTGAGCAGATTTCCTTTGTTGTCAAGGCACGCGGTGCATAAAGATTTGCTCACAATTGAGTGACTTTGTGCGTTTAGATCACCCCACATTAGACAGCCAATCGGGACCCATCGCGTGCAGTATGTCGTCGTATAGTGGTCTTTATTAATGCTATAATTTCTGAACTGCTTTTCTATAGATTTGCAGCATCATAGCACTGTAAATCAAAGACTCTATTAACCAGTCCAGTGGTTCACATTTTGTCCCCCTTGGAATGATGAAAGGCTGAGTTGGGTCACTCACTATGCGAATTAATGAACTTCATCAGATGATACATAAATCTTTACTGAATCAACCCACTGAGCTGCCCCACCAGCTTTCTGTACACATGGGTCCTCACTGTGCTATCATTATGTCATCGTATGACATACACACCGAGCCAGATAATTGAAATGTGCACTGGTGCAAAGCAAGGAGAAAATGTGCTTTTTTTATATCGTTTTCCTGCTTACCTAGTAGGGAATGGAAGAAAAAGGGATGTGCTCCATCAAATAGTACTTAGCGAAAGATTTCTCTAACAAGGCAAATAAATGAGCAGCCTGAATGACAGTGTTTACATTACAAAGTATGCAGCAAATACTTTTATTGGCTTTTAAAACGTGGAAGATGTAATTAAATGTAATCAGCAATCAGTCTGTTATTTTTCTTTTTGCAAAAGAAAGCTCAATAAAGTAAAACCAGTTTGCTCTTAAAATAAAATGTATTCATGGGTCATTTTTTCTTTGTTAAAAACACGTTGACCAGAACAAGGCTGTGTAGACAAAATATTTGTCATATTTGTTTGCAAAGGCTTCAAACTCCTTTTCCTCCTTTGGTGCTCAAGTGCAATCCTTTCCCTACCTATTACAAAAGAAAGCATCAAGGTAATGCAAAAAAGCATGCATCTATGTCGCCAATGAAGCAAGTTTTGGATTTTTATTTAACAACTAAAGACATTCTTGGAGGAGTTGTTCTGGTTCACTTCAGTTGGTCCACTGAAATAACACATCTAAAACGATAGCACTGTAAAATAAAAGCCCAGTACTGGAGCATTTTTTCTTGGTGGCCTGGCGTCATCAGGTAATACCTTAATAGTTACCCCTGTCTCTGTTTTGTAGCCTTACCTGAATGTTCAACAAGGTATAATGATTTACTCTTCTCTGCAGCGCTGCTTCCCACAGGTTTCTCGCAACTGTTTCTCTTGGCATTCTTCATACATGCAGGAGTTCTGTTTGGTTTCCTGTTTCTGCCACACCCACTTTGAACGTGGTTCTCTTGCTCCTGTTTTGTGTGGCAGTTGTCTCCCCTGCAACAGCCCTACTACTCACTGCTCCTTAGTTCCCACTTAATGTCCCTGAGAAGAGTTTTCAGTACTTTTAGTCTTACTCATTCTCATCTAAGGGCTTGATTATGACTTGGGCGGTCCGGGAGCGGGCAGCCAGCACCCAGACCGCCAAAGTTGCCCACCCGCCACATTACGAGTTTCCTCGTTGTCTGGTGAGCGGGCGGCGCGGCGGTCCCATCGCGGTGCCGATTTAAAAGGCACATCAATGGGAGCGCCTAAGGCCGTTCCTGCATGGCATGGACTGTGCAGTCCATGTCGTGGAGGAAAAGGGGTGCATGCAGACGGGGGCACAAAATGTGCCCCCCTGCATGCATCCACATGCATAGGGGCAATAGGTGGCCCTGTAGGGCTCCCTTTGTTTACCCAACGTCTGTGTTTTCATGGCGGGCTCACTGCCATGAAAAGGTGGGGGGTGGAAAAACTTGTAATATGCTTAGCGGTGCCGCAGCGGCACCGCCAAGCATATTGCTTCGACAGACCGCCGCAAGACCGCTAGGAATTGTGGATCCCTGGCAGTTGCGGCAGTCCCAAAATGGTCCGACCGCCGTTCTCATAATATGGCGGTCAGATTGCTGGTGCGGCGGTCCCCAACCCCCACCGCACCTCCTCCACGGGTTCGGCGTTCCGATTGACCGCCTAACTCTGAATCAGGCCCTAAGTCATTACAAACCACCCACCTTCAATACCCACACTCGATACCCTGATGCAATATTCATTAGTCTTAGACCTACTCATCCTTGTAACAGTCATTACGACCCGTTCATCCTCCCTTGCTTCTAGGGCTTTGACTGGGCTTCGAACTTCCAGGAGGATGCTGGGAATACCGGCTCATTTATGGCACCTAGTGTAGAGTGGGTGTAGCTTGCATTTTCGCATTTCAACACTTTTGACATATCTCAGAATATCTCAGAATAAGATTAGCCCTGAATTCTTTTCCAAGATGGAGGCAACTCTGTCTATTTTATAGCATTGTTCCCAATCCAGTATGGACCAAGTTAGTATTTGAGGCGTAAGCAAGGTAGCTGTAAAGCAACTCTGTTTTAGGTTTCATTGTAGTGCAACCACACTTGAACATTTATCCTGGCTATTTTGCTTAGCTTCTGGACCATTTCTTTTTAACTCTTTAATTTAATCTGTGACAGGATAGTCACACATTATGTAGTCTTTATTGAGTCTAGACTATCTCCTTTAAGCTCCATCGCTGAACACTCCAGAGATGTTTCCTGGATTACTGAGCCAGGTTTTTAATTTAAAAACTGCTCACAATTCATTTGGTTTCTACCTGCTTTCCTACTTTGATTTTTTTTAAATTTCGGAGTCACGTCAGGGGAAGCTATCATGGGGGACACATCAGGGGAAGCGATCATGGTGGAAGAAGCAGTCACCCCTCTCTTTGGCAAATGAAAGATAAATACCCTGCTCTGATCCCGCACCACAGGGATGTTCTAACATCTTAGTGTATATTAATTTCAGTTTATTTGATAGTGATAGCTATATGTGCCACCAACAGAAGTTCTGATGACTGTACGTACAAAAGCCAGTAAATCAATATGCATCTCTGAGGCTTGCTTGGGGGTATGTCCGCTGTATATTACTCATTGCCTGCTCTTTCATTATTTCTTGCAAAAGTTTCTCGGCTCTTGCTCAGAGGCGTGTAAGGTAAGAATGTTGAAACCCAAGTGGACCGAATGGGCGCTTGGATATTGATGCCAGTACGATTGCTAAGCCGGTTTATCCTATTAACTTGAGCTACACAGCTCAGACTTTGTGTTGGAATCCATCTGGCACAGCCTTTTATCTGATAATTGAACGCTCACGGGATACCTTATTGTGGTGTAGTAGTTCAAACTCGGTCTCTTTATAGGATAGCTCATACAGTATGGTGAAGTTATATATGTTGCCAAGATACATATATGTGGAGTAATATATAGAAAATCTATACTTACTTACCTTTCCATATTCTGTCCTTAGATATTATGTCTATGATATTTGGCGCCATTGAAATTCCTCCCTGGATTCTCCGGGGGCACACCGTATATTTGGGATATTTCTGACCATCTAACACCATTGAGAACCTTCCCACCCAAAACTGCCCAAATTTCTTTTTGCTTCCACTAGGTCGCTGTTACTCTGTTCTGAAGTCACACGTCAGTTGGACTGCAGTATGCCAATACTGATCTTTCCATTTATACTGTTAAAAATAAATTATCGGGAGATCGTTGTTTCTAAAATGCTGAAGCCCCACACATCTTCCTTCTGTAAAAGAGTAATGTCAGCCATGAAAGGACAAATTGAGTCAATCGTACATAAAGAGGTGTGGTCCTGCTGCTGCTGGTTAAATTATATAAGGCAAAAATAATGTCCTTATGTATTTGTCAGTCATATCCGGGCCTGGAAAGAGCAGAAGGATGTACAAACTAGAAAATGTAAATGATGGTACAAATATTGGCTCATGGAGAAGCAACAAGCTCTTTTAAAGCGCTACGACTAGAACTGGGGTTGATTATAGAGGCTGCATTCATATCATACGTCATATTGTTTTGCACAGTGGTTTCATCCAAACACTGATACCCAAAACTCTATCCTCTTGTAAATTTACCGGAAGCGATCTATTGTTAAGAGCAGAGTGCATCTAAAGTACAGAAATCTGTCCAGTCTAATCCATATGTGAAAATTTCATGATTTTAATGTGTCCCCTCATAAAACTGTTCATCTCGCCTTACCAGGCATTGAACTTTGCAAAGCGATTGACTATTTTTTCAACTAATAAATTATAGGCTAAACTTAGTGCATTTGAGGGCCGGTGCTATTGTTATTGACAATTGGCACAATCTGCAACACTACCTAAACTGTACCCATTAGTAAAATCTTGGAGGAGATGTATGTTGTGTAGAACAAGCAATCTGTGTGTTTAAATCTTTTCATGGACTATAACATATAAAAGAAGATAATACTTGACATTACTACGTCTATACAACCTAAATAATAAAGACCAATGATACACAGATTGCATCATACACTGCATTGCAAATCTCTGTCATCTCTCTAGTGCTTAATATGTAAAACATTAAGTGCCGGGCCCAGAGTTTTGCTCAGAAGCCCGCAACTGGCGCTATTGAATGCTGGCGTGCCGAATAGCAAACATGGTAGTCCTAATTCCACCTCATTTATCTAGCACCAGACACTCCCTGCCAGGTTAGCTTGCAAATGCAGATTCCCACTTTCTCTTTTTGTCACGTTTTTTTCTGCCTTTATTTTCCTCCTCCTTTCTTCTTTGTGTGTTTTTCACACTTTTGTTCTGGGTCGACATCTGAGGTGTAAAAATGAGTGCCGGTCTCCAAACATGAGTCCCCACCTACAACCACCGGCTCAAAGTACGCGCTGATGATCTCCCCTTAGAAGCGTTAAATGTAATTAGGGTCTCAAGCTAAGACCCCTCTGTTAAAAATGGGATTTCCGGATGGCTAGGGCATGCGACTAAGCCAGGCAGAAACCACCACTCTAGTCAGGGCAAGGGAGTTACACGCTGAAGATAACCCCTGCTCACCCCCTTGGTAGCTTGGCAGAGCAGCCAGGCTTATCCCAGAGGCAATGTGTAAAGCGTTTGCGCAACACACTCGCACAGCAGCAACACACTAGGCACACCACAAAAGAAACTCCACACAAGGTTATATAAAAATTGCCTTTGTATTATCCATAAAACACATTACAACACCATCACATATATACACTGTGCCACCAGGCGCTTGTCATGACTTCACAGGTATTATATAAACCAATAGGCCAATCGGGCCATTGTGATAAACATCACATACATCACAGGTAGTGAGGACAATCAGTAACTACTGGTAAGAGTGCACTTAGTACACCACATTAGGCATAAACCTCCGCCACAGTGCACCACAGTAAACACTTGTCACAGTACACATTACAGGAATATCCTTCCGATATCATCCTAACTACCTAGGGAAATATCTTGCCCACATCAGGGCATAAATGAACAGGTAGTGCCATGAGTAACTACTCCTAGTTGGCACTTGTTGCCCAGCCACTACAATGATACATATGACAGAAGGTCGTGGAGGTTCCTTCCTCCTTCAGGACTCAGGGGCCTCCGTTGAGGTCTAACACCAAGATCCAGTGCTCTCACAGGCATGCACCAGGACCTCTGCCCGATCTCAGCCTCCTTAGCACCCCGCCGCACTTACTAGGAGGGGCAGCGGCTGCGTCCGCTGAGGCACTCCAGCTCACTCATAACCCGGGTGGGTGAAAGTCTTCTGACCCCCTTGGGGTCGAATAGTTAGGGCTAGGGAGCTTCACCGCAGCAGCCCGCGACCGCGCTGGGCCGCTGTCAAACATTCAAGGACTCCGCCCCTTCACTCGGCAAGTCGGAAGCACCGAGGTCCTTCAGACCCCAGCTGGGTCAACTTCAGAGCTGCGGCCACTCAGGCGATCTTTCACCGGCCTGACTGCTTTCTCGCTGCATGTCTCCCCTTACGGGTGGTTGCTACGGCAACCTGTAGGCAACGGGGAGGCTCCAAACAAGTTCCAGGTCCCCCCAGGGAATTGGGCGGGGCCGCACCCAGCTGCCGCAGGTTACCAGGCAACCTTAAAATGCTGATCTCGTGGGCCTGCGTCGGGAGACACCTAGGCAGCCCCTTCTCACAGCTGCTTACGTTTCCAAGATGTCGGCCAGGGCAGCCCGTATCACCACTCGACTTACTTGCCTCACAGGGAGCGCTTTCCCTCCGTCACGAGCGCTGCCCTGAAACATGAGCCACAAGGTCAGACATACCTCAGAATCCCAGTTCTCACCATGCTGGGTGAAAGTTAACAGCGCTCAACACGCGCTTTGTTTAAAAATGTATAGAGGAGAATAACAGAGCTCACCACACACTGTTGCCAATCAGCCAGGGCAAGCCCCAAAGCCCTGGGAGATCACTGGGGGAAGAGAACAGGGCACAGGCAGGCCAGCACACAGGGTCACCCTTCAGAGTGGCAGTCCCTTAAGCCACCCAGCAGGCAGCAGGTTAGTCCCACACACAGTCCCAAATGGTGGTTCCTCCTGGTCCCACACAGTGTCTTCTCCCAAGTTCCAAGCAATCTCATATGGGGTCACAGCCCCAGTACTTATAGTGCATAAAGTCTTTGTTCTCTGCTAGCACAGGGCTCTGAGCCTAGTCCAAACCAGTTCGCGGGGGCACTTAAAAATATCCTTACAGTGCACAACACTCCCCATTGAAAGTGTGAGGCTTTGCTCCAGACACACCATATGGGGGCGGAGCCATCATTGTGGAAGGCAGGCACAGCCCTTTCAGGTGCAGGTGCTACTCCTCCCACCACTCCAAATGCAGGCCAGGCCTATTCAGCCTAGCGCTGACTCATCCAGACTCTCTGGAGCCACTGCACATCCCCAGCCCCTGTCAGTCCAAAGCCAGACAGTCAATACACATCCTAGCAGAGGACCAAAGACATATAGCATACAGAAATGCCTACTTCTATAAGTGTCATTTCTAAACTAATAATAATAAATCAGCGAACACCAATACGCAGCATTTATCACTACTATTCCAAACATACCAAACTCGATCACGCTACCCCTCTCATGTCAGGAATTACCACTGAAGCACATTTCTGGGAATCCCCAATGCATTCCTATGAGGGGGCAGCCTCACAGCAGTGAGAAACCAAATAGGCTGTTTGTCACTACCAGGACATGCCACACTGTTTAGGCACATGTCTTACCTTTTACCTACACTGCAGCCTGCCCATAGGGCTAGCTAGGGCCTACCTTAGAGGTGACTGATATGTAGTAAACGAGGAGTCACAGACGTGGCAACCACTTTATGTGCCACGTCACAGCGGCAGTAAACTGCGCGAGCAGGCCCTGCAGTGGCAGAGGCCTGAGACAGGTTTGAAAGGCTACTTTGGTAGGTGGCACAAGCAGCCCTGCAAGCCCACCAGTATCATTTAATTTACTGGCCCTGGGTATATGAGATACCACTGTACAAGGGACTGACCGGTAAATTAAAAATGCCAAACAGGTGTAGACCAATCTTACCAAGTTTACCATAGAGAGCCCATGCACTTTAGCACTGAACAGCAGTGATAAAGTGCCCAGAGTCCTAAAACCACCAACGAAAGGTCAGAAAAATTACAGGAGAAGGCAAAAAGTTCTGGGATGACCCTGCAAAAAGGGCCAAGTCCAACACCCTCTCAAACTTGTACTTTATCAAATACTTTCAGAAAGAACATGAACCATAAAGTCACTTTAACGTTGAGCCACAGTGCCCTCCAAGGGACTGGTCCAAAGCCCATAAACGTAAAAGCTCCAGATCTCCTCAAATATTTGTAATTGATCATTCATTTTATAAATTACGCGCTCATGTGATGCCATTGCTATCATCGTAGCGTCTCTCTCCATTGGTTAGTCGGATAATATTTGACTTCCAGTGACTCAGAAGGCAGATCCATGCTAATCCTAGGGCGGAGTCCAACCAACATTTCTTATGATTGTTCAGTCCATCAATATCTGTCGTGTCATGAAGTAGTGCTGGTTCCAATGACGGAGTTATAAGTAGCTCACTTGACTCTGTCAGATGGTGCCAGATAGAGCTCCAATAGGCCAGTAGGGTCAGACAGGACCCAAGAATATGCAGCCTGTCTGCGCCATATTATTTAAAATAAGTAAACTTCAAAGGTGGTGCATTGAATCTTTTGTCATGAATAGCCAGGAGGTCAGACCAGTCAGCTTCAGTATAGATTCCTGAATGTGTGGTTGCCCTGGGTGTCAAAGGTGTGCATATGTAGGTTTGGAATATGCTTCCTCAATTAGCATCTCGTAAAAGACTGGAACCAGTTTTTTATAGCTACCCATCTTTCCAGATAGGAATGCAGGGTGGAATTCCTTATGGTCGACAGCTCATCGCCCAGAATGCAGTTAAGCAACGTTTCAGTTGTGAATACAAGAATCAAACATCAATCTGATGTCAAAGGGAGTGTGGCTTGAAAAATGTGCACCAGCTGTGCCTTAAATTGGACTTAACACATTAAAAACATGTTCCTTATAACAGTTTTTTATCCTATTCCAAATATTTACTGCTGTGATGGATCTGATGTCCCTTCCTATCCAGTGTTACGAGTGTGCACAAAATAGAACAAAGCCTGTATGAGAAAATGTCTTCTACAAAAGCTACAAATAGGGAGATGCAAATAGTTTGCGATGTAAAATCGGGCAGAAGTTAACATTTGAATACTCTTCTTCCCACTTTCTCTACTTTCTTTCTGCTCTTGACTCATTTGGCTATGACTTAAGTGCCAACAAAGAATTCAATTTGTTGTGTGCAGATAGTTATTATTAGTATTATCATGAGTCTCCTTTATTGGCCGAGCCTTAGCTGCAATCACCAAACCCCAAAGGCCACCGATCTTCTATCTGCACAATCTCAATGTCTCCTGTACCTTGATTATTTGGTGAAAGCCAAGACCAAGAGCTGCCGGGGTCTGAGATGTGCAGACAAACCTGCGGGTGTGTTTCCTCTACTGATTCCCACACTCGTTTTTGACAGGGGGAGTCATATCTCTGATGCTTCAGACCTTTTATTAATCCTAAAATGATAGCTTTAGAACATGGGGTTGAATATGGAGTTGATTGTGCCACCAGCTTTGGTTTGTGGTCCGTGTTTTGTTTAGTATTAAAGATCTGAAAGAAGACGCCAATGTATAGATGAAGCAGACAACAGCTGCTATCATGCACAGGAGATCATCATGCCGGGTCTGGTTGCTCAGTGGACTAATGCATTCACTGCAGCGGCGTGTTTTCGACCTCATGGTGTCCGGTTCAAATTCTTGCGGGTCCACTCAGCCTTTCATCCATCTGAAGTCGATAAAATGAGTACCGTTGGGTAACAATAAACATCTGTTATTCAGCGCCAAGATGCCTACGGGTGAACATGCACTTTATAAATACACGTTATGTTATGTTATTGATGGTTTGGCAAGTGGGAAGCCTCCGGGCATTGAGGGCCTCACGGCCAAATTTGATAAAGCGTTCAAACTCCTATGTGTGCCATGACTGGCCGTCCTCAATCAGGAGGCTATAGAGACTGGAGAGCTCCCCCAACCACTAGATTGGCAGTCTCATTACGGCACCACTGAAGCCAGGTATTGACGGACAAGGATGTCAGTCATACAGACCGTTATCCTTATTAAACTTACATAATAAGATCCTAGCACCAGGGCTTTAAGTGGGGAAAAAAAAACTGGGGGTGCTCTAAAAGGGGCGTGGCAAATCTCTTCAAGGGGTGTGGCCTATCCGAGTAGGGGCGTGGTCTAAATCAAGATAACTAGCATTGTGTGCTTAAGAAAATCATGAAGTCGCATCCAGCAAAGGATAATAAAATAGGCAAAAGGTATATTTATTAAGTATAAGCCATAAAAATACCAAACACTTTAAAAAACATGTAAAAATTATTTACATTACTTAGAAATCTATTGCAGGATTCCCCAAACCCTTGAAGATATTCACTGTGTCTATTTTGCTGGGGTTTCTCGGTGGAGTCAGAGGTGTGGCAGAAAGAGCAAAATATCCCAATTTTTAGTATTTGTTTCCCATTTCACTAACCAGTTACAGCTTATTACGTTATTTAATTTAACCAATGGATACACATGTTTATTTAAGGTTTAATATGAGTTGACATTAAAATACATTCACAAAGTGGGATACGTTTCCAATCACAGAATGTCCCAAATATCCTTAAAAGTGGAATCGCAAGCCATTTGTCTCCCAGCCATGGAGTTTCTGTCATCAGCACTTCCCCACCCTTTTTCCACAAGAGCAGTTCAAACATGAATGCCAAAATATCCTAGTTTGCAAATGTTTTCCACATAATTATGGCTCTGCCATATTTGCCACATAATACATCATCTGCTGCATAATCTGACGATTTTAACTAATAAATTGTTTATAGCTCAAACGGATCAAAAGTTACAAAAAATGTGACTTGTGTTGCTGCAAAGTAGATGGCCCATTGCAAAGGTTGACTGGTCAACTTTCTCACTGCTGCACTTGTATGTTCCACTGGTACTAATAAGGAAAATCTTTATGGATACTGTTAGCATGTGTAAAAATGTCAAAATAATAAAGTATCAGAAAATTTACAGCACCACTAATAGCAGTATAGGGTGTCAGAGCACTTTACATCACGTATGATTGCTTATCTCAGTGTAATATGTGTGTAAATCACTGTATAGGAAATGTTACATAAGACAAAGGACTATAAGGTGTAGGAGTCACATGACAACCATACTAGTAGGCAGCATAGTTTAATAGTGATTGGTCTGGAGAAACACAAACTCAGAATTTAAAACGTAATACCATGGTTGGGGGTTCTCTTTAATAATCAGAACTGATTTCTACCCAAATGAACCCTTTTTGCAACATTAGGATAATCAAAGACTGTGGAAAAACATAATGCTCTAATTTATACCTTGCAGTTTGCATGCAGCTCTTACATGACAGTTAATAGCTCACTGTTCTATGTTAGGATTTTAACTTATTAACTGCAAGTAACAATAGGGTCTCTCTGACAAAAGCAGTAACCCACTGACCTATTTACATTATGTGCACTTTGTGATCTGCATGGTACATGTTCTTAGCAGTGGGCACATTAACCCTCTGCGCTTCCTTTCCATGAGTCAAAACGTCCACTAGACAAAACACCATCTCTCTCTACTAAGAACATTAATCCCTGGAGGTATCATGACATTTTTATTGTTGCCGAAAATTGTTGGAGGCCAGGAAGGAGACAGCAAGTGCTTTTAAAACCATATTATACTTGCAAACACGACGCCCCCACCTGAAGTCAGTGCCACTCGCGGTCCGTGCAGGTAACAGCGGTGGGGCCGGGTAAGGGGGTTTCGAGGATGATGCTGAAGGAAAATTAATTATTTAATTTTCCCTCTGCATCGTCCCATGAAATCCGCCCTTACCCGCCTCCTCTGCCACACTGCTGTTAGCTGCACGGATCGCGGGTGGTCAGCGCCTGGTGCGGTCGCACTGCCCTAGAGCCACCCTGCTCAAGGGTCCTTGACCTCAGTGACAGAGTCACTGTCACTCTATGGTGTGCTGCTTCATAGGCCTGCCTGCAAGACTGGAGGTGAACTTCAGAATAAATTGTGGCGGACAGGCCTTCAAGGTTAACCCACACATGCCACTGCTAGGGTCCACCTGCTGGTGCTAAGACACCAGGGCTTTTAAGATCTTGCGGGGCCTTCTAAGGTCTAGCATGGGAATGTGCTCCCTCAGCGGGAGTGGTCTGGTGGACTGGTCATGAAGGCTGAACCTGGTTCCCAAGTTCCGAATTCCGCAGCTCTGACTATAGTGCCACATCCTCTCCCCACTGAACACCATACTGCCCCACTGAGAGAAACTTGCACTGCACTGACCCGCTATAAACAGCTGGATGTGACTCAATTCAAATTACGCACTAGACAAGAGCAATATGCTGCCTAAAAAAAAATTAACAACATCCTAGAAAAAGCAAACGCTCATAGAGAATGCAAGATTAAGTAAAGCATGTGAAATGTAAGCAGGAAGAACATGGTTACCTTTTTCTTTTACACTCATTATTCAGAAATTAGTGAGTGCTTTTGCCTGAAAAGTTAAGGCCATGACTACAGGGCCCAGAAGGGACCCGTTTCAATGCCCATTGCTTATATCCTTCCAAAACGTAAGCAGTATGGTTTAAAAAGACCACATTCGTGAACACACAGCCGCTGTACACATTTTGTTTTCCAATTCACCCATCAAGTAGGTATTTCAGTACCTCCAGGAATAGTGCACTTTCCCACCAAGGGAAAACAATGTTGTTCAAAGAGAGACGAGAAAACAAAAGTAGCGCTTCACTGGCAAACACTGTAATGTGGTGCTAATGTGTTTAGGTGTGAATAAATCAATCTGGCCACCTTGCAACCACTCTGTCTTGCTTTAGCTAGTTACTTTTCATATTTTGAATGTTTTAGTTCTCTCCAACCCGAGGCTGCACTTAGAAATTGAAAAAAGTCAGAAAATGAGGACGTTTCCTTCAAAAGTGTTTTTCTTTTTTGGATCCATTTCACAGGGGAGCAAATAAACGAAAGCAGGAAAATGAAGGTAATACCTGTTTCTAAAAGTCTCGGTTTTCACCATCCCACGCTGGCACCACGACGACGTTGCTCCTGAGCTGGAAAAAGAGAAGGTCCCACGCTGGCACCACCACGACGTTGCTCCTGCGCTGGAAAAAGAGAAGGGAAATCCTGAGAGAAAATGGCTCTCTTAAAGGGCTTCCCTTCCTCCAACAACGCTCACCTGGCATGACGTTATGCCGTCGTGCCGTGGACGCTCATGCCGTGACCTCCACTACTCAGTGAGGAAACTGAGCTCTCACTGCAGTCCAGAAAAAAAAAAAAAGACTACCTTTGCCAGCCGCGAGAAATAGAGCCCGATAGAGACCCGTTTCGAGGGCCCCAAAAAAAAACTGCCGGTGCTCAGACCCGGACCCACTTAAAGCCCTGCCTAGCACGTATTGTAGCTAATAGGGTGACTGCATTGTGTTCAGCCTGATATTACTAGAGCAGTCAAGCTTTATCCTGGGCACAGCGAATTTTAATAATATACAAACTTTTTTCACTGTTATCCCACAAGTCAGACTGGAGATAGATGCCATATCTGTTCCCTAAATGCTGAAAAGGCATTTGATTCCCTCGAATGTCATTTTCTATTTGAAGTGCTACTTAAAATCAGCATCCTATTTAAAATGCAAAACCTCATTAAATCCCTGTATACCAACCCCCACCCCCAGCTAGAATACGCATTAACCGCTGTATTTTGGATCCGTACAGGGGTGTCCATTATCTCCCCTTTTTTTTTTGCCCTGGCCGTGAAACCACTGGCGATCTGGCTATGTACTAAACATTCCTGCAGAGAGCTGACTTTCCCAAATAAGCATACATTGGTGTTGCTGATGACATTATGCTATTTGTAAAAGACCCGGATGCACATCTTGCACCACTCATGGCTGAAATAATATTGTATGGGAACGGTGTACGTATTAACTAGATCAAGTCAGAAATGTTCCCATAACTGATGCAGCCTGTAGGCCGCCGATGACCCTTCCATTGCGCTGGTGTGACAGTTCTGTGCGAACTTGAGGATCATGCTTAATGGAGAAAAATCCCAAGTAATCAGCGGCGGCTCCTCCATTAGGGCGGAGGAGCGCCACTTCACTGCTTCTCGCAGTGCGAGAAGCAGAAACATAAAATGGTATTTTAAATACCATTTCATGTTTCTGCTTCTCGCGCTGCGAGAAAGCAGAAGACCAGGGTATGCCTTGTTGGTTATGCCTGGTTGGGGGGGGGGGGGCGGGCGGGCGGGTGGTGAGTCGGGGAGGAGTGGCTTGCACCACTCTGAGTACCCTGACTGTTTGGTTGGCCCTGGGGCCGACCAAAGCAGTCATGCGCACTCTACATTTTCTCTATGTAGGCTGCATGTAGCCTACATAGAGAAAATGGCCTCCCTACAGGTGCCCGGCTGGGCGCTGTCCGCGCCTCCGCACCAATCACAGTTATTGGCTTACAGGTGGGGAGGGAGCATGCCTGTTCCTGTTTATGTTCAGAACGCGGGACCCGGCCCAGGAGCAACCAATTGTTGTTGATAGTGCATAGGCCCATGTTCTGAGGGATACTGGGTTACCCCATTGCTTTACATACCAGGAGCAGAGGCGGCGCGGGACCCGGTCAGGTAAGTTTTCTTTTCCTTTAATGTCCCCTCCCCCCAACCCACCCCCACGGTAACCCCCGCGCGAAACCCAGCGAGAACCCCCCCGCGAGTATTACGAGCCGCGACTGCAAATAATATTAGACAACTATGACCTGGTACTTACCAAATTGCAAATTCTGCAACTAGGTGAAGAGGTGCCACTGTCTATGGAAAGCAGGATTCCACTTATATAAATTTGAGGACGAGCGTCTTAATATCTGTTCATAATATCCCGGCCCCATTGAGCCAGACTCTTTGTCTCCAATTAAAAACCACACTGACCAGACTAGTCTAGGCAGGGCGTAATCCAAGACTGAGATGGGAGACACATTGCCTTTTGATCAGGGTGGCGTCACGGTCCCAGACATGGAGCAGTACTTTAATGCAGCACAATCACTCAGTGGTGCATTTTGGTACACCCCAACACGCAGCGCTCCTCATTCCTGTAGAGAGGGACCAAGATCTAAAGGGAAAATTATGCACTTGTATAACCACTAGTCCTCTGAAACCGGTGCACCTTATACAAACTGTCCGCTCCTCTGCCTGGTCGATATGGCACATGGTTGATCAGGCCAGCCTTGCACAATTATATTCACCATATATTCCCCCCCTTGAACAACCTATCTCCCCCATCCCCTTACCCCTCAGTGCCGAAGCTTGACAGGGGTGTGACAAGTAGTTTGAAGGGCGCCGGATTATTGAGGGTAGGGCAACATTTTTTTATAGATGGGAGGTTCCTTGCTCTTGATCAGTTTAGAAGAGACAAAGTCCTTACACCCCTCGATATATTCGACTATATGCGCTTACAACATGCAGCATCATCAACAAGGGTCACCTTCCCTGACAAATCACTAGAGTCCCCCCCCCCCCTTACCCAACTCATTCAAAAAACAGAAGGAAGAGGCTGTGTCTCTACACTATACAAGATGTATCCAGAGCTCTGCACACAAACGCACAGACCATAGAGCCTTGGAAAAATGGAGACTTGACATTGCACGTGATATTAGCTTAGAAGTATGGAAATACTGCTTCTCTCAGACCAAGCTGATATCTATCAACTATAGGCATAAGCTGCTTCCTTTTGCTTTTCTTAACAGACTATACTGTTCTCCACAGTCTCTGCACAGAACTGCAAATCTGTAAAAATGCCCCAGATGTCTATATGACCGTGCTGTTTTTTATCACTTAGTAAAGGAGTGCTCTGCAGTCAAATTATTGGGAAGAAAATGTTCATACCATAGAAGAATTAGCTGAATCTCCTATAGATTGTGCACCTTTGATGGCATTGCTGGATACACTAAACCTCTCCCGAAACCGATTAGGAGATTGGAGTTTTATTTCTCCTAAGAAAAAAACAGATTGGCCTGTTGCTGGATGAGAGGTCCCCCTCCCAGGGTCATTGACTGGCTAAAAAATGCAGCCCTTCCTCTAGAAAGAGCCGAGAATTATGTGGAACTGCCACCCCCTCAGTCCTGCCCAAACGACATATGGGAACCACTAAGGATCTATCTATTATCGAAAACTTTGACTAATGTGACTGTGCGGAGAGACCGGTCTGCACCATGTTGCATAAATGGAATGGCCGATATACACATGTTTGTTGAGCTTAGTGTAGATGCCGACTGAACTCCATTGTAATGTTGCCTGCTGTCGCCTCTCTATTGTACCCAGGTAGACAGATTGATCAGATCTACCGCTCTGCGATGCTGAGACACGCACTACAGATCTCTTCTATTCAACTTTAAGAAGATACCAGGACACGGAGTCACGATCCAGTACCCGTGTCAGCCAACCGTGCCAGTTATTCACAAGCCGCTACTGCACCACATGTGCAGTCTTCTTCTGAGATCTCTCCGCTCAAACCAGAGGCGGAGCGCACCTTCTTCCTTACCCTACAGCACCGACCGCGCCCTACATCCAATTGGTTGCCAGCCCCTCACCCCGATACGCACGAAGGGTACCCGACTGGGTCCCTTGTGAGTATCTTTCATTCCTTTTTCACTAAACCGGTGTGTCACACTCTTCACGTAGCTGCGCAACCGCAATTCAGATGTCCCTACACCCATAGGTCCTGAAGAGACCCTGTATTGTGTAAAAGGGTCGAAACGTCGTCGACAACCTAGCAAAATGAAACAATTCAATCAGCCCTGATTACTGTACACAGTGGCTGTGATTATTGTACAATTGCTTATGGTCGTTTTCTACGGAAACCAAGTCACATTTGTCACTAATTTAAAAGTTTTATGCTTTATGTTTGGTTCCAACTTCACTGGGGACACCTAGCACTATTGTGTTTTTTCTTTTATGTACATATTGATACATTGTTTGACATATAAAAACAATATTGCGAATACAGTCATCTGTGTCCTTGCTAGCTTTTCTTTCTGACGTCATTGTAACCCTTTATCATTGCGATTGCGCATATTATTATCAAGATAGTCTTCATTGCCCCGCAGGAACCGCTGTTTCTGTTACATACGTCGCCTCTCTATTGGGCTGCTATTGCTATTTCCTAATTTCTGATGCTCTGAACATGCTGATCACCATGTACTTGTAGAAAATTGCCATAGCTACTGAGATATGGCAGTGTTTGTTTCTCCCCCTGTGCTGGCTGCCTTGTGCTAATGCACACACCCTTGACCCATACAGCAGGGTTGTTTGAATGATGACAAGCATTCATTTTGTACTGGAAGTGTTCAAAATACTAATCTTTGACGTAGATTAACACGTTTCCCTTCCAGTGCAGCACATATGCAAAGTTTTCTCAAACCTTATGCCTGCCTTAAGGAGGCGTCCATTTTTGGTGCAAATCCCTGTTTACCAATGTTAATAGATAGGATCTGCATCCAAACCCATGGATGGTTGCATGGGAATGCCCATGTACCACTCATGCAATGCCACCTTGATGGAAAGTAGCACAAAATACTTTGCTATAGGGAAACCTTCCAACACAAAACAGAATTTGCATTGGAATGTAAATCCCAATTCAACAATTTGTGTAGGGTTTGCATCACTTTTGCATTGGAAACCCATTGCAAAGTTTAATAAATATCCCTTACATTTATTAGTCCTGCAGATTTGTCTGCATGTACATCACACTGACCAGTTCTGCACAGGCTGAAATACATTGTTATTGGTGTGCATCTTTGAGAACTATCTCTCTCGTGAAACTGCCTTTAAATTAGAGCAGTATTATTTTTTTCTGCTGTGAATTACAAAAGCAAAATGGTGGTTGTTTCTTGATGAAATGTGATTCTCACAGCTTGAGTTTTTCCATGCAGTCTCACTGATAAAATAATTTCCGCTGCGTTGTGCAGCTGATCTTGGGTCCTATTGATGTCTGAATATATACTTGTAACAAAGTGTGGCAGATGTCAAGGATTGACAAACTCTCACTATGGCAAGATAGAATATTTCACAGTAGGATGATCACCTATGCTTGTCAGATCTGTTACTTTCCCCACGATGTTGATTTGCAAATACTGAAAGAATGGCTGTTTTTGTCTTCCTGTCATTACAGAGTGCGGTATCCAAATTTGGGCCACAGTTCCGTGGAAATTCCCAGCACGATGCCCTGGAGTTCCTGCTATGGCTGCTGGATCGAGTACATGAAGACCTCAACTCTTCTGCTAGTCAGAAGACAAGAGCCTCTGCAAAGGTAAACACCCACTCCACTATGTCAAGAAATTAGATTAGATGACAGTTGTTAGCTTAGGGGTAAATTGAGAGATTTTACTTTGACAAATAGAAGTCCTTTGAAAGTGCCATGGCAAAGCTTCATGTCTGACCGACAATTCCCATGTCCAACCAGCCTTTCGGTGGCATCCTGTCTCTAGAAATGCAAGAGATTTTCTCTGGAGGCCAATCTCATATGCACAGAATGAAAGCCCCTGCACTATTACTTCTGCTCCTGCAAAACTGTGGTCCAGCAGGAAAGTTTGGCCCCAAGGTCTAGCCTATGAGATGTTGCAGTAGAAATACCTGACAGAGTTTTAAGATGCGATCAAGCGGTCTAATCGGCAGAGAGATCCATTCTTGGAGTATATTCTGCCAAGTGTACTTTTATGCTTTTCTTTTTCCCATTAACATTTTAGCTTTTATATCCATGCATTGGGACTGGTCTTTGGAATTCAGGTTTGGAGTTATGCCTTTGGAACTTAAAAAGATACCTTTTCGATCTGGTCCATGATATGTAAGGGATTCGTTGAAGCTACACTATCCCCTATGTGATGTTCCTTTTTTCTATAACTACTTTCTTTATAATTCTGCTTTTTCTAGTTTTTTTTGTTTTAGGTCTTGCCTATAGACAGAGTTAGCTGTCTTGCCAGCCTTGTGCAGTAAAAATGCATATATAAATCCATACATAAATGTGCTAGTCTAGAGCCTTCTTCATCCTTTGGTCTGTTAAGCTATCTTTTGCATTGTGCTTCCACCCTCCACAGCCTACAGCATGAGACAATGGGCCAGTTCACTTCAGCCATTGCCACTGCACTCTGAGTAATGGCATTTTCCCTGTGTACATCCAGTTAAAAAGAAGTGCATTTCAATGCCAAGACTTGGGGATACGTTTTTACCTTGCCAGTGCTCTTTTGTATCTATATTTGTATGTGGTGTTTCTATTGCTTGAACCTAGCCAAAAAGCAGCAGAGCACTGTATAGTGCCAAAGACAAGTGGAGGAGTTATAGGAGAGGTGTCTGGTTTATGGACGGTTATGCATTGTAGTGTTCTTTAAAGACGCGTGCATTCATCTCTTTCCTTACTTGGAGCAGCTTTGGAGCAGTACTGATGGATATGGGGATGCTGTTACAGTTCCTGGGTGCATAGATGGAAAAGGCTTTTCTTTATGCTTTATTTCTATCCTTTTATTAGCCCTCTTTGTGTGCTTAGTCTATGTTGTTTAGTTACACTTTTTCAAAGCCAATATTACTTTTTCTTTGTGCCAGTGAGAATCATTTTTCCTGTGATTTGCAGTACAACTAAAACCTGCTCAGTAAAAAGCACTCGTACTGTTCTCTTAAAAGTATATGCAATGGGTAAACTTTTTTTATTGAATTTTTAATTGCAAGCACATAGATAGCCTGTATTGATGGCAGTTTTCATTTTTTATGTTTGTGGCATATGCTTGCAATAAAAAATGAGACTATCTCACCTGTTTGCCAAGGCAAGACCGATTAGTTTTGCCAATGCTGCTTCTTCCATTCTTCCCATCTTGTACTTATTTTCCATTTATTTTCATTGTATTTTTCTTCAAGTGCTTCTCTTTAGCTTTATTTATCATTGGCATATCACCACATTCTGCTGTAATGCTAGTAGGGTAGTCCGCAAGATATCACTTTGAGTGCACTAGTTTCATTAGGCCAGTTCCCAAAATGAGTGCAGCAGCTCCAGTAGGCACGTTGATGTGTCTCACAGACTGCAGCAGCTCCATTAGCCCTGTTACCCTGCTATTTCAAGCAGTACATTAGGCCAGTACCCATTGATATCTCACGGAGCACAGTGAGCAGTGCATGTAGGCCAGTTAACATGACAACTAATATATTGCAGTGTGGCCAGTCAGTTCACGTGATCTCTCTTCAGGCCCTCTATGCAGGCTCCATCATGTACAGTAGAAAGTGGTTGTCCAGGCCAGACTGGGATCCCGAAGCAGCCCTGGCAATTTTATCGGACCCCCCCCCCTCCCGGGGTGGGGGGGATTGTAGGTGCAGAGCCGGACTGGCCGTAGTGGGCACCAGGCATTTCCCCGGTGTGCCGCCAGGGTGGGGGGCGGTTTTGGGCCCCTGGGGGCCATTTTTGTTACCAGGGCCGACAATATCGGCCGCCTGTAACAAAATCGGCCGAAACCGGCCCTATCAAACAGCTCGGCTGCACCCCCCCACCCATGGGGGGCCAGCCGATCAGTTTGCCAGGGCCGGTATCGGTTCCCAGTCGGCCCTGGGTGGGTGCATGCGTGAAGCACTGCTGGTTAACAAACCGCCCCCTGCACAGATGCTTTTGTTACAGGGGCCGATATTGCAGCATTGCTGCAAAACCGGCCCCCAGTAACAAAACTGCTCCGCCCTTCCAGCCTCCGGGGCAAACGCCTGATGCCCGCTACGGCCAGTCTGGCCCTGGTGGTTGCACTTGGCCACCTCACTTTACGATTAGAACGTTGTCACAGGCCCAGTTACAGGAAAAGCCTGGCATCAGTAGTTTTCAAAAGCCGGTGTTTGCCTCATCTCTCTCAGCGGAGATACCCTACCGCTTGTCTGTGCTATGCAGAACACAACTCACTGGGCAGGAGGCTTCATCTGGGGACTGACTGGGCACCTCATGTAAATCAACTGCAATCCTGTCACAGGTGGAAAGGGAGCCCTTCTCTGGCATTTGGATGAAAAACCATGAAAAGGATTTATGCGAAGTATGCAACGCTGAGAATAATTCTTTTAGCGGCAGAAAGTCCATGCCAGGGTCTACCAGTCAAATAGATGTGGTTTACACTGCTTCACAGGAAACGCTAACATCCATAAATACGAAAGGGCGCTGGGCACCTGGGTAGGAAACCACACAGAAGTTAGGGCTGAAAAGGAAATGCCCACACATCACGCATGCCTGTGATTTGTTCAGATTTGTACCTGATTTCATATTTCTTTTGGCACAAAATGGGAGTCTCCGTGATTGCTTGGAGCAATTGTAATTTAATGCATCGTAGCATTTGTTAAAGCGCTTCCTACATCTAGCATGGCCCGAAGGACTCTTCTGGGTGGTATGGTTGGAAGCCTATATGTTCACGGGTGATTTATAAATCCCTGATTGATTGATAGTGAGGTATATATGGAAAGCATCGGGTGTCGTGTGCAGAGGTCGAAAGGGAGCATTAGAATAGTCGTTGGAAGCTCGTACCTGCATATAGACAGGCAGTACGACAGAGGGGGCTGTGGAATAGACGTCAATGCCCCTAGTTAAATAATAAATAATGATATTGAATAATCCTTTCTATTACCTTTTTCTTTTAAGGGATTCCTATCCTTTACCCAGAAACCTTTTTTTCATGTCCTTTCCTATTCGGAAGACTACTTACAAACTATTCAAGCCAACGCACTTCTCAGATAGAGAACAATTCCTCATTCATTTATTTGGTACAACAGGCGCCTAAAAAATTAACAAACCTATTTTTTGGAAAACTTAGAGCGAAAACGGTTCGATTTGTGTACATGAACTTACCTCAAATGACTCCTTTATTACGTCTCATCAAGCACAACTACTCTTCAATTTGCTGAAATCATATAATAGTAAATTTAATTTCTTAATACATGCTATTACCAACACTTTAACTACACTATCATCACATACTCCTACCCAAGTTTATAACATCCAGATCACTTTCCGCATCTCCCACCACTTCTATCTGTAAACATTTTAATAAGCTCCCAGATGACAGAAATAAATTGGAAGTTGAATTACCATGGGACAAAGATCTCCAAACTACCTGGCCTACTATAATTTGGGATAAAGTCTGGTTGAAACTGTGTAAAACATCACAAGCTGCAAACACAACTCGAACTCTATTCTGTGTCTATAATAAGCTTATGATTACCCCGGTCACCTGAAGGAAGAGGAATTCCAAGACTTCATGTACCTGTTGGACATGTAATTCCACCCCTGCAGATTTATACCATATATTATTTTCTCTTGTCCGTCTAGACACCAACTTTGGCTGAAAGTTTGGGCCCAAATTAATTCTATTTTTCACACCTATGTCCCCCTTTCATTTTCAAATATTTTTCTAGGAAGTCTTTCAGATGACTGGCACATTTGTACATATAAAGTTGTTCTAATTGACGTATTAATTGCGGGTGCTTTTCAGACAATCACTAAACATTGGAAAAACTCAGCAAACTTCTCCTTTCAAGCCTGGTGGTATAGTGTCTGCTATAACCATAAACTCGATAGACCATATGCCGCTCCCATTTCACTTGTTGGTCAAAGAGACATTATTTGGTCACCGGTTGCCATGTTTTGAGATGCCTCTGCACGGAACTCTACTTCTCAACATCCTATAATGAAAGAAGTTCCAAATCCTCCTTGAATTTTTGTTTCCCACTTATTTATTGTATGCTTGTAATATTGCATGATGATATGTGTAAATTGACTATATATTCCTCCACCGGTTTCTCACTCTCATAATCTCTCCTTCACTGACCACTCGCATCACATTCCTTCTTAGTTTTATTTATTTCTCTTCTGTTCTTTCCTTTATTTCATTGTTATCTATATGCGGCTTATGCTTCTTATTGGATATGTTATGCATTGTTCTTTTTATTATCCTTATCTTTAAGATGTATACTATGATTATTTTAGATAAATTATTCTTTAAACTAAACATAAATAACAACTAAACATGGGGCTTGCATGACCCTGGTAGTGGTCAATGACCCTCTTGGGAAACTGACGAAGTGCCTGGCAAGCTGGTGCCTCCGAAAGGCCGGTGGGTTTGCTACAGACTTAGGCTGTGGGTGCTGCAGACAGAGGCTGTGGGTGCCAGATGTGACTGACTGTCCCATCCCTTTGCATACGATTGCTCCCATGACATCTCCCACACAGGCCATTCCACCTTGTCCAAACAATGACACCCCAACAATAAAGAGTGCTTTTCTTGTTTCCCAGGCCACTCCCACCAACAGACCTTTTCATGATTGTTTTGAAACTAGGCTCTGGCAGTGCACTCCTCTCACTTGCCACTAATAACAGGGCGAGGAACACTTCTCGCTTTCTTTCCCAGCGCCTCCTGGTTTCAGAGCTCTTCATTTCGTCCAAAACAGCAGGAGGCATTGTTACAGGAAAACTGATTTCTCAGTGGCAAGAAGTCAAGACTCTGGCTGCTTTCCATTGAGATACATCACGTGCCATAAGCGGTTGAACTCTGGGGACGGAGATAGAACTGGAGACAACGTCCGGGAGGGCAGGAGCCAATGTCCGGAGGGCAGGAGCAAATGTCCGGGAGGGCAGGAGCCAATGTCCGGGAGGGCAGGAGCCAATGTCCCGGAGGGCAGGAGCAGACGGCTGAAATGGGCCTGGCGGTGCTTTTTTATCATCAAATTAAATTATTAGATTTTTGCGTGAGCAGGATTTGTACATTTCTGACGTGCCTCTCAATAAGTCCAGCAGGGTTGGGCAAAGGTCAGTCAGTCAGTCGCATGCCTGACTGACAGGTGCAGTTTCTAATTGCATGTTGGAATGAGCTTTCTTAACGGGTCTATGTTTATTATTGAGGAAAGGGGCATTTTAAATTTCGATCAGCCCTTGTGTTCGTATTAAAACCTAGCCTGCAATTGGATTTTCAGACTAAAGGGGAAAGTGAGGAGGACTATGGAAGGCTGGACTTGGACTGAAAGAAGAGTGGCTTTCAAGGAATACTGTCCAACAAAGTAATGAAGGATATGCAATTCATTTATCAAACCACTTACAATTTACTACAGTTGAGATTGATTAGAGGGCAGTTGTTTCTCTACAAGCTATCATATTTGAAACAAGCATTGGCAAAGCCAATGGTTTTGTGTTTAATGTGCTAATGCATGAGACGTTAGAGTGACACAGATGGGAGGGAGCAACAGAGAGGACTGAGTGCTGCAGTCGTAAAGTAGTCCCTCATGATGGATAGAGGTGGAAAAACATAACTTAAAGCGGTACAAAAGAAACCATGTACTACGTGGAGGCATCACAAGGGGAAAGGGATAGACCTCTTATATGAAATGAAATGAAATTTGTACTTGTAAAGCGCACCCATACCCCCAAAGGGGTGTCCAGGCGCTGTACGCATACCGCTGTGGAACCCTTCCTGGCTTTTCCCTGTGAAATGTCCACTCCTGGGCACCCCCAGGGTGAAGCCAGGCATCCCAGCGCTGTTGGGGCTGTTGTGGAGATTAAGCAAGCTATTGCCCAGAGTTGCAGAGTGGGACCCATGATTAGAATAGGCACCGAGGCGAGAATTATCAGGTCCGAGGAAATTGAGCCCAAGACCCGCCGAGGCGGGAATTGAACCCTGGTCCCGGGCCAGATCTCTGCATCAGGGTCTGCCGCTCTAACCATTGAGCCACACTTCTTATAAGAGGGTTACTAAATAGAGCACAAGGGGGAAAAGACATGTTGCAATGCTCTTTTATGGTTGAAGTATAATGCATCCTTGGGAGAAGAATGCAAATTCTAATTTTTGGAATGCACCTTAAATTCTAAGGTATGGCTGGTGAGCACACTCTTGAAAATGTTTGTGTTTCTGTTTCACATTCTGTACCTGTTGATTCGTTCATTCTAATGCAGAAAATCTATAAAATACTATAAAAAGTATTATAGCGAAGTAATCCCTCATGCAATTTAATGTGAGCACTGGAGTGGAGGCGGAAGGTGACACCCAAACAGCTTAGTTTAGCTTTACGTAACAGATGAAAACTCCGCTGGGCTGGACCAACACATGATTGACAGACTCAAGCAAATGGCTAACCAGACTGGTTGAAGAAATCTTATGATTCAAAGGGGAGGATCCACGGCCTACTCTATTTGTATGGTTAGCAATATGTCTGTTAAGCAGCTGCTCTGTCAAAACCCAGACCTAAGAATGTCCCTCAAGGGGCTCAGCCAAAGCCTTACAATGAGGAAATTTGGTATGGTGAAAAAGTGGGGTTACTCTATCTAAAGAAAGCGCCCCCCTAGAGAACTGAACTCATTTGGTCTGGGAGTAAGGGGGGAAATAAACCAATTTATAATGAGCAACCTCCCACGTGACCTTAAATACTTTAATACTTGCTAATATATAGCATAGCAGTGGGTCATTGACTCATGATTTCTCCACACAAAGATATAAGTTTCATAAAAAACTTTTTTTATTATTTCATTATTCACTTATTTAAAAGCAATCACATACCAATCTTAGCTTATATTGTCACATTACTTTTGAACACTGTTATTTCTTTACAATGTATCAACGAGTTTCAATAGTACATTTTCTTATAAAGATCACAATCTGTGCAAAAAACTCATGATCTGTACACAAAGTCTTTAGGTCTTTTCCCTCAAGAGACTGACATAAATTTTACTGAACAAAATGATCTACCCCACACTGATACCTCATTAACATATTCAACACTCATATCACTGACACATACTACACACATTCATACTCCCCAGTACAGCGTCGCATACACAGATGAAAACAACTCTGGGCGAAAACATCAACCCTCAGATGCTATGCTGATAGCTGGGGCATCATACTCTCAGGTCGACGTACGTTTCAATGGACATGACACTTTGTCTCCATCTTCATCAGGACCTATTGTTTTTTATTATTATTTTTTCTTTTGCAGGTGAACTGTGGGGATTCTAAAAACAATTCCATGGAAGAGAAACAAAATTACGTCATGAGTTTGACCCCGGAGGTTTCCTACTTTGCCCCTAAAAAATCCTTTAAAGAAATGAGAATACTTATCACCCTTTGGCATTAGGAAAACCTTCACCAATGATGTTCATTTGACGAAAAAAGGAAAGAGGAAAAAACTGGGAAAAAAGGAGTGTGGTAGAATAAAGCTAATAGCTTCTCATCACGTCTGCTACTTACCAAACAGGGAGAATCAAGAGGCCAATTGTGCATAGTTTTTAAAAATACACGCAGTATTCAGAAGAGGAAAAGGGAAAAAAAGGAGAAAAACAGTAGTGATGGCGCCCTTTTCCCCTTGTCTGTGAGTAGTACATTACATGCAAATACCTGTTGCTTCTTGCTGTATTTTAGTTACACTCCAGCCGGAGAAATAACAGCCCCTAAGCCCTTGAAAGTTACATGGGGTATCTGCAGTCACAAACTAATATTGTCAAAAATTTAAGAAAAACAGGACAAAAAAGAAGCAATAATTTGTGGCCATTTATGATTACTATAATCTAAAACCCATCTGTGATTATATTTACCCAATTTTAATCTTTGAGCGCATCATTTTTATTGTGTGTATGAAGTTCTGATTTCTCAATTCAGCGCGATAAGTTCCGATCACTCCGACGTGGGGGCAAGCAGGATCCGCTATCTTATTGTTTTTCTTTTCTACAACTGTAAAAACACAAATATAGAGAGATGTTCTTCTCTGTGTGTCTAGTATAATTCCTGCAGGCACGGACTGTATGTACTAATATTTGCCAACTTACTCTTTGGTCTAGTTAATCCTTTTCAATAGTATATTTGGTTGTCCTGGACCCCAGGTCACTCTGGCAGTATCAGTTCGTTTCATCAAGACACTAAAAACGAGAGATACGAGCATACTGGGCCGAAAAAGTGGGGTTAGAGGGAGGTCTTGTGATCTGTGACCCACTTATAAATGCACTTTGCCACAGGTCTCAGCTTAATATTTCTATGCCTTATCTCTCTGCGCTGACGGCGTGGCGCCCTCTGGGGGAGGGAAGGGGTGAGCCAGACAGGGTGGTTAGTACCTTGGAGGCTCTCTTTCACCACTTGTCCTCTGTAGGGACAGTTCTGAAAGATCTGTGCAACCTGGGGGCTACTCAGAAAACCTTGTAACACGTGTTGCAAGTTGTCCCTGGAACTACAGAAGCAAACCAGTAATGCATGGTCTTTGGGCTTTGAATTTCGCGGGATCGACAGGTGAAGTAGTTAAGGTTTTTTTTTACTCCAGGAGGGGGTGTATATCTGGAGACTCTGGTGCAAATAAGCTATTCATGGCACTGAAATTAAATGTCCAGTCTATGTTAAGACATTAAGAAGCACAATGCTTTTATTCACTTTAAGGATCAATAGTGTAGTAAAAATGTAATATAGCCTTGCAATAAGTTACTTTCCAACTTATGTTTATTTCTTATTGAGTGCACAAATTAACCTCACGAAGAGGTATCCCGTTGCTTATGACTGTGCTATGTTTAAAAAAAAAAAAGCCAGAGTACTGACAAAGGAAAGAAAAATTCGAGCTTATGCTTACATCTGGAAATTAAATAGATTAGTCTTTAGCTGTTTTTTAAACTTGGGAGACTTGCTTGAGCTCTGGGCTCTACTGACATCATATTCCATGCCTTCAGGGTGACTACAGAAAGTATCCACCCGCCTACTCCCGCCATTTCAAAGCTTTAAACCTGGGAATGACCAGCTGACACTGTGACGCCGATCCTAATGCCCTAGGCTGGCTTAACTAGAAAGCAGAGGGGTCAGACAGTCGTCCTTTCTCAGACTATAAATCGCAGAAAGGCGTAAACAGAGAGCCTTACAGAGGCATCGATTGTGAATTGGAAGTCACCGGAGTTTACGTAAATGATCTTAGACTGATATCCTCCTACTCAGGCCCAGCACTGATGTTGCTGATACGTTCTGGAGTGCCTACAACCTTTGAGTAGTCTGTTTTGGTAGACACAAGAGTAAGGAGCTGTTGTTGTCTAATGGTGACAAAATCAGTGCCCTAATAATGGTTAACTTGGAAGAGGATTCTCAATAGTCGCATACAAGTGGCTGCTAACGTGTTTAGATGTGGATTGAAAAACAAGGTGGAATCGAACACCACTCCTATGTATGTACTTAAATACAATACAGGGACAATCTGACTCCAATGTTTGCAGATCCCCAAGATGGCTGATTAATGGCAGCAAGAACAACGTGGGGATCCCTAGATAGAGCATGTGACCTAGTTGTGGTGTCTGGTGTGCGCAAGTAAGTTGGTAACATTAGCTTTGGAATGAAGCATTCAGCTCTCTCAGCCTTGCAGTTGTGATGGGCATAGGATTTGCCACATCGTTACTGTCCCGTCACCCACAGTTGGTGACCACTCTAGGAGGTTGGTTGATGCTGTGAGGCATGCAATGCGGATGCAGCTTGCACAAATATGTCTTCGACTTTGGAGACCCTTGAGTACAAGAGCACACATGTAGTCGTCAAGTTGGAGTAGCATCACAGCACACCACCAGAATGCTAGAAGGCTGCACATGCTTTTGAAGGCCAAAGTAGAGGTGGTCACAGGCGAAGGGAAGGCGCCTTTGGGGACCCCCGCTTCCAAAGCATTAGTCCCTTTAGGGTTATGGAGCTTTTCCGTTGCTTACCCCTCGCAGGTAGACATTGAGAGAAGTTTGGAAGCCCCCCTCTCATTAGTGATGGTGCTTGCATTGGGCTGGGCAGCGGCAGCAACACGTCATACCGCGGTCTTTGGAGAGCTCCTCCGCACAGCAGTATCTGAAGCTGCTTGGCCTTTAAATCTTGAGCCGAAAAAGGCAGGTTCTCGGCACACAGGTCCATCTAAACCTGATCCTTTAGGCCACAGCAATAGCGTACCTTGGTCCTCAAGTCGCTCTCTGGGATGGTGCTCAGAACTCCATTGAAGTCACAAGGTAAATGTCTCCCTTCTTCACGGGGCCAGTTAATATCACCAAACACTGGGAGTTCATATGAGACCAACCAGCCACTCAGAACTTCAGCAGCGCCCGAAACATAGGAGGGATCCAAACAAGGCCTGTTCCTGCAGGTACCGTTCAGTGCCATGGTAACAAATCCCTATTGGCCACAAAGAGTCTGATTCCATGGTGATGGCAAGCATCAATTAATACTAGGGACCAATTGAATATTGTTAGGAACTTGGACATGCGGCATGCGATGCTTGGGGCATAAGACGGACAGTGTAAGGATCCTGATGAACAGACACTGTAAGCAACTCGGTGCACCAGGACAGACAGAGAAGCTAAGAGCTATGAGTCTACAGAATGAGAAGCTTGGGGTATACAGTGTGAAGAGATCGGGTACACGTACAGATCCATATTAAGTTAGAAACTAAGGGTGCAAGAAGATTGGGGTGCATGGGCATGCATTGTTAGATTAGGGTACAGGGACAGGTAGTGTGAGGCACTTGGGGGTCATGTCCATATTCGGTAGGAAGGAGCGCGGGATACAAGGAGCTTGGGGTGCATGGGCAGGCAGTGTAGGGATCTTGGAAATATTGTTCTTCCTACATGGGGAACTTGAGCTACAAGGGCATCTGAGGATCTTAGACAACACACACACAGTCTGTTAGGAGATTGGTGTACATTTTTTGGCAGTTGTATATGGCGGGGTATTGGAGCGCTTTACATGAGCCCCAGTTACAATACACAGGGACACACATTCATTTTTGGTAGGCACGGGGACATTAAGTGATTTGCCCAGAATCACAGGATGTTGACGCCGATACTCGCACCTCGAAGTCGGCCGCTCTGGCCGTTACACCACATCCTCGTGTGCAGACAGGGAGCGAATGAGAGCACATGTGCCTACTGTGTGAGTAGTAGTGGTACATAGACAGTTGGACGAGTTTGGGTACCTGTTCAAACAAGGGAGAGAAGTTCAGAGTGCCTGTGCAAAGTGTGATACAAAAGGGGATGATGGACGGAACGCTTGAGCCAATCAAACACTCACCCCAGTCAACTGATCTGGGTTTAATCCATCATCATTCTTTAGCTCACTCCACCACCCCAGTTCAGACATGGCCATATGCAAATCAGTCTGACCCTGTGCCTCATGGGAACAGTCCTGCCCGAACTGCCAAGCCATGTCTTCCCTGGACCGGAAACAAGCATCCTAGGACCGGTTTCTGGCATTTCAGCCGTCATCAGCCAGGCTTGCTTGAATCCAGTGGCAAAGTGAGCAAGGGACCCACGTCTGGGCATACCCCGCCAACTTAGGGCGACCAAAGCGATACAAAGGGGATGATGGACGGAACGCTTGAGCCAATCAAACACTCACCCCCAGTCAACTGATCTGGGTTTAATCCATCATCATTCTTTAGCTCACTCCACCACCCCAGTTCAGACATGGCCATATGCAAATCAGTCTGACCCTGTGCCTCATGGGAACAGTCCTGCCCGAACTGCCAAGCCATGTCTTCCCTGGACCGGAAACAAGCATCCTAGGACCGGTTTCTGGCATTTCAGCCGTCATCAGCCAGGCTTGCTTGAATCCAGTGGCAAAGAGTCTGATTCCATGGTGATGGCAAGCATCAATTAATACTAGGGACCAATTGAATATTGTTAGGAACTTGGACATGCGGCATGCGATGCTTGGGGCATAAGACGGACAGTGTAAGGATCCTGATGAACAGACACTGTAAGCAACTCGGTGCACCAGGACAGACAGAGAAGCTAAGAGCTATGAGTCTACAGAATGAGAAGCTTGGGGTATACAGTGTGAAGAGATCGGGTACACGTACAGATCCATATTAAGTTAGAAACTAAGGGTGCAAGAAGATTGGGGTGCATGGGCATGCATTGTTAGATTAGGGTACAGGGACAGGTAGTGTGAGGCACTTGGGGGTCATGTCCATATTCGGTAGGAAGGAGCGCGGGATACAAGGAGCTTGGGGTGCATGGGCAGGCAGTGTAGGGATCTTGGAAATATTGTTCTTCCTACATGGGGAACTTGAGCTACAAGGGCATCTGAGGATCTTAGACAACACACACACAGTCTGTTAGGAGATTGGTGTACATTTTTTGGCAGTTGTATATGGCGGGGTATTGGAGCGCTTTACATGAGCCCCAGTTACAATACACAGGGACACACATTCATTTTTGGTAGGCACGGGGACATTAAGTGATTTGCCCAGAATCACAGGATGTTGACGCCGATACTCGCACCTCGAAGTCGGCCGCTCTGGCCTTTACACCACATCCTCGTGTGCAGACAGGGAGCGAATGAGAGCACATGTGCCTACTGTGTGAGTAGTAGTGGTACATTGACAGTTGGACGAGTTTGGGTACCTGTTCAAACAAGGGAGAGAAGTTCAGAGTGCCTGTGCAAAGTGTGAGGCGCTTGGGGCACATGAACAGCGAGGATTGCTCGGTGCAGCGCCGTGCTGCACATGACACGTGTACTCTTAGGTTTGCATTGCACAGCACACCGACGTGCAGTACAGCATGTGGCCCAACATGTTGGTCATAGCATACTAAAGATGCCCGAATCAATATCCGTCTCAAGTTATTAGAGTTATCGGGTGCCTGTGTTCTTTATCGATCGCCAGATTTTGCTAGGGGGATCCCTTCGATCTCTTGTAATGATCGAGCCCAGGCTGCTGCAGTTATAGGCTGGCTGTGCAGGCTTTGGGGCTGTTAGCCACAAGTCTATAATCCTCCAGTAATTAGGATTTCCCGAGCAGGCCCCTTTCCAGGAAGGGCTGCACTCCTAGCGGCTCCACACGCTCTAATTACAAACCAGGGAACGTGGATAGTGCCGCGAGGTCATTGTGGTAGAAAATAGCACATACGATATAGGTATTTTTTGATAAAGATGGGGAAAAGTACCACGAGTGTACATTAAAACGAAATTGTAAATTGCAGAGGACTTTCTTTATAAGGTGATGGAACTCCAAGGTTAGCAAGGCATTTTTAAAAAAAATGGTATTCGGTCTTTTAGTCAATATAATATTTTTGAACCTTCACTCTCATGCTCCCATTAAATCCATGATTTGATTCTCCCGTTGAAGGAGTTAATCTAATTGCAGAATTGCAGAATAAATGTGAAATCTGCCCTGTATAAGTAAAGAAGCCAATATGCAGCTTGTTCTTGTGGAGTGTGTTTCATGCGTTGTGCTGTACATTTCTATCACAGCCTGTTCTGTAGTGACAATCTGGAGATCAGTTCTTGTCATCCTCTTCAAACTCCAGCAGTGCAATGAATAAACAACACGCTGGCATAACGATCTCACGATCAACCAGTGTTCTGGGAGCAAGCAGTGTGACATCACAACTAGACTGTAATGCAGTATTACAGTAGTGCATTTATAAGAAGCTATAATATAGGTGAGTAACCTATAATATAGGTGAGTAATGATTTCACAACTAGTCTATAGTAAGAACTTTAGAAACAGTTTTTGTGAATGAGGATTCTAGGCTTCCTTATATTATAATACTCTAGTAACAGTAATGATGGCATGTATGCAAGATCGATGCAGCCGCATTTATTGTTGCCTACCAACAGTTACCGCTTCATAAACACTGATGGTGCTCCTGTTACCAGACAAGTTGGCACGCCTGTAAGTTTGTGCTGTGTAAAGAACAATGCTGTATCTTGGGACCAGGTTTACCTAACAAATACACAAATAAAGAATACTTTCTGGATCCTGTTTACCGCCTCTTTTCCGTCCACTCTCTCTTCCTTTTTTTATTCGCCTTAGTTAGCTCTTCACTCGCTCATTTCCCTCTTTACTCATCACCTTTCTCCCATTTTCATTCCTCCTCTCCCATTTCCTCTCCTTCCTTACGTTATTATTTATTTGTGTACGGGATAAAGTACCTCCAAATGTTCATTAGAATGGTTTTGCAAGTGACCAAGGCCACGAGCTGAGTGCTTTTGAAAATCATTGTAGCACGAGGTGTCTTGCAATGTCCTTTCTGACATATATTTTTGGGGGTATTTTATTCCTTATAATGCATGGAGCTTTTAGCTAGCAAACTGTCTCGTTTTGCTCTAGAACTTTTACATAAACATTTGGAGCATTGTGGGATATGTAGACCCTATCAATAATGGAAAGTCCGAAATTCCAATGACTGTTGGTTTACAACCCTGGACAGTTAAAGGTATTCCACTTGACCTGATGCCTCTTGTATCTGACCCTTTATTAAAATAAAATCTTTCAGGCATGGGTAAAAATGAGCACAGTAAATATCTTAAGCAGCTTACCAGTGGAAAAAAGGCTGATGCCGCTGGACCTGCTCTTTCCTATGGCGTACTCGTGGGAATGCTTATAAGCCAAACTCCCCGTGCTCCCCTCCCATTCCACTCTAGCATCTCGGCAGGCAAGGAAAGGGGCTGAGGTTCTCTCCTTCTAGTGTGGGGCTCTTTGTCGTTGCTCCCTGGCACAGCTCACATCCCCACCTGTGCCAGTCTCATGTTGGCAGAGGGTGCGTACATTGTCGGGATTTGTCTGCTGGTCACCCTCGGCCTCCATTGCCTGATGTGCCCGCGTGCGCGCAGCGGAGCGTGGTGAGTCTGTCAGAGGCTTGACTCGATAAGTAGCTGCTTAGGGAAAACGGCGGAGGGGGAAATATTTGGTATACTTGCCCTAGCCTGTTTTAACTGTTTTACACCATTTTTAAAACTGCACTTTTAAATTACGTGTGCTATTCCTGCCATGTGCGCCCTGTTACTTTCATTTTAAATTGCTTACTTGCACAAGAATCGCTTGGATTGCCTATTTGCACGGAAGCCTGTCTTCTGCCCCGGTCCACCGCAGCTGTGTGCTGTTTGAGTGGAGGGCAGGGTCGACGACAACACCCAAATTCGCCGCAAAGCATTTCTGGCCGAAAAGGGGGCGGAGCTGCACTTCCGCTTGCCCTCCTATTTAGCCTGATGTGCCAGCATGCGCGCAGCAGACGCGCGCAGCGGGCGCGCCTAAGACAAGCCCGTCTGGGCCCGTCCGCGACCGGTCGGGACCAGGGGCCAGTACCCCTGCTCTTCTAGGAATGAACTAAAGAACCCTTTGCGCTATTCCAGAGAAGCACTCTTGGGTTAGCCAGTCACGCATCATGCAAACTAACCCCAGAATGTATTGAAGGGCCTTTCTCCTGCATACGGTGCAAATGGGACAGCCTATCCCCGCACGATCAGTCACTGGGAGAAGTGGAGAATTATAGGAAGTTTAATTGTATTTATTTTAACGCCAGGTCAGTGCCTAAACACGCGCTAGAGATCTGGGATACTATTAAAGAGACAGACCCAGACCTGGGCTTCATCACCGAGACCTGGCTAGGCGAGAGCAATTGTCCAGACATCGCTAATACCCTGCCCCCCGAGTATAAAATACTCAGACAAGATAGACATGGGCGGAAGGGCGGGGGGCTAGCTATTCTATTTAAAGACTATATTACCTGCTCCCCCATTACAATAGCCCAGTTGGGAGAACATGAATTATTGCCGTTTGAATTATCTATAGGGAATCATATATTATTGGGAGGAGCTGTGATCTATAATCCCCCAGGATATCAGGCAGACTTTAGCACCAAATTGCTTACGCAACTACTGCCCGCATGTATAAAACATAAAAATGATTTGGTCATTGGAGACTTTAATGTCCACTATGAAAAAATTGACAACACAGCAATAATCCATCTTGAAAATGACATGTCCATCCTTCAATTAAAGCAATGGATTAAGGGACCTACACACATCGCAGGGCACAGACTAGATCTTCTGTTTTCTAACATAGAAGACACTACAGTCCAAGAGATTACACCAGTGACATGGACCGATCACTCACTAATTAGTTTTGCTTTCTCCATACATGAGACATCAGCAAGAGCCATTAAACTCATGCACGAAACCTACAGAGTATGGAAATTGGTCACACTTGACTCATTTCATCACCACTTTACCCCCAACAGCCTAGCAACTCTGGGAGAATTATCCTCTAACAGAGGCGCATTGCATCTTGAAATAGAGATTACCAAAACGATAGACCAACTCGTGCCAAAACTTAGATCTAAACCCAGAAAAACAGTACCTGAAAAGTGGTATACGGCAGAACTTAGGACGCTGAAAAAAGAGTGTAAAACACTGGAACATAAGTGGCGGCTGTCCAAATCAGACACTGATAAATCAGCGTATAAAACACAACTCAGGGGCTATACCCATGCAATTAAGAAGACCAAAAGGCATATTTTACACAACGAATTAATGAGAACACAAATTCGGCAAAGGAGCTTTACAAAATAGTACGGGAGCTATGCAAGCCAACCTGCATGTCTCAAACCCTGCCGTCCTCAACAGAAAGCTGTGAGAAAATTAGCAATTTCGTCACGGACAAAATAGACATAATTTATTCATCATTTAACAACATCTCTCCAGTGAACACCATCAACTGGGAGAGCATAGATTCTCACCCAGATAGCCCTGCGCATTTAGACAGCTTCGCCCTTTTACAGAAAATGAGATTGCCAAAGCAATGGGGGAAGTCAAATCAGGATCCCCTCTCGACCCATGTCCACATTTCATTTTTTCACAACTTACACCTATCCTGTGCCCTTACATCACACAGTTGTTTAACCAATCACTGGAGACAGCAGTCTTTCCAGAGGTTTGGAAACAAGCTCTAGTAACTCCCTTATTGAAAAAGATAGGATCTGATGTAAACAATCCAGCCAACTACAGGCCAATCTCCCAACTTCCCTACCTTTCCAAGGTTCTGGAGAAACTTGTCAATAGACAGCTAACTCATTATCTAGAATCAAATCAGTTGC
Organism: Calotriton arnoldi; assembly: GCA_963921515.1. NCBI lineage: Eukaryota > Metazoa > Chordata > Amphibia > Caudata > Salamandridae > Calotriton > Calotriton arnoldi. The sequence continues at coordinate 3,112,394 of CAWUFW010001073.1, forward strand.
TGGACCCCACACAGACAGGTTTCAGGGCTACTAACAGTACGGAGGCAACTCTCCTGGCTGTCCTAGACAATATAAGGACATTGCTGGACCAGGGAAAGGCTGTAGCCCTGATCCTGTTAGACTTGTCGGCGGCTTTCGACACAGTCTCTCACCAACTTTTACTGGAAAACCTGCATGAAAAAGGGATACACGCTAAGGCCCTTCAATGGCTGAGTTCATTTTTATGTAACAGAACCCAAACTGTACAGTTGGGTACCTTTTCCTCCACCCCAAAAAACCTCAACTGTGGAGTTCCGCAGGGAGCATCCCTGAGCCCCACATTATTTAATGCCTATGTTTCATCTTTGGCAAAAATTAGCATGAAGTGGGGCTTCGGAATTTGCTCCTATGCGGACGACACCCAACTGACAATAGCCATCGGAAATGAGCATGATGACACCAGAGCCAAACTCAATAACTGTCTGACCGAGATGGCAAACTGGATGTCAGAGCACGGTTTAAAGCTCAATGCAGAGAAATCAGAAATCCTGCTTCTCGGCGGAGCCAATCACATTTGGGATACATCCTGGTGGCCCCTCTCTTTGGGCACGGCGCCAGCTCCAAAGCAGTGTGTCAAAAACCTGGGCATCATCATCAATAATACTTTATCAATGAAAGACCACGTGCGGATCCTGTGTGGTAGAAGCTTCGCTACCCTGAAGCTCCTAAAGAGACTATTTCCCTGGATCCCTCTGGAAAGCAGGAGGACCATTACGCAGGCACTACTTGTTAGCAGGCTGGATTACGGAAATGCACTCTTTGTTGGTATGCCAGATTATCTTTTTAAACGTCTGCAGGTCATACAGAACGCAGCGGCTAGACTAGTGTGCAATGAGAGCAGATACAGTCCTGCAACAAAATGCCTGAAACAACTCCACTGGCTGCCTATGCGCCAAAGAGCGCGTTTCAAACTTCTAGGACACGCTCATAGAGCACTCCATCACATAGGCCCCAAGATTCTACAGAACAGAATCAAGTTCTATGTCCCACCCAGATGCCTAAGGTCACGCTCCTTAGCACTAGCTGAGACCAAGAGAATAAGTAAAAGCAGGACAGGTGGACGCACTTTTTCGCACCTTGCAGCACTTCATTGGAATGAGCTCTCGCTGGAGCTAAGACTAACTGAAGAACACATGGCGTTCAGGAAGAAACTCAAAACATATCTATTTCCCTAGCCAAGCCGTCTGCCCCGAACTAATCATAACCTTACTCATCATTTCTCCACCACAACTAGCGCTGTGATATCCCATTGGGATGAATGTCGCGCTCTATAAATAAATAAATAAATCGCAATCCACACTTGCCATAGTAAAAGGTAGCAGGTTAGGAGAAGCAGATAGGTAGACCCAGACCGATGTAAGGCCCACTTCTTCTGTTAGTCTCAGCTCTAGCTGTGCTGTTCTCCACAGCTGGAGAGAAAGAAACATGTGTCAGATTCATCAACCATTGGTTCACAGCCCCACAGCCCCACCTGCACACCTCATCTCGGCAGGCAGTGAGAGAGAAGTAAGTCCTGTTATTGCTAGCTTGGCAGCAGTAAGGGATTTGACACTTAGTACTGTGACATCACTTCTCGCTTGTAATAAACTATTACAAGCAGGCAGGGTCATTGTGTCTTATTAAAGGTACATTCACATGTACGAGCGCCTCTATAAAAAGAAAATAACTGCCAAGTTTTTATAGGGAGATAAGCATCTACATCACGTTATAAAATGTATAAAGCACTGTTCGCACCAAATGACTTAGGGGCTCGGTTAACAAAACCCTTTAAATCCCAAATGTCCCAATAAAAACCAAGCAGAATAAAATACAGTCAAAAGAAAGAACACCACGAGATAGCAAAGTCAGCTTGACAAAGCAAGGCCACTTAGCCATTGAGAAAAAAAGGGTTTATAAAAGCTTACAAAAATAAATAAAATCTGGGGCCTTTCGATTAGAGAATGATAAAAAATGTCTATAGCCTGAGAATACACAGGCTACAATTACATCACTTATGGCTAAATTTGCAAATGAAAACTCTCTCTAAAATTTCTAAGTCTGGGCCCCAACCTTTTCCAAAATGTGAGTTACTTATGATCAGTGGAAATAGTCCTGAGCTATTTGTGGCTTTGAGCATTGTTGTATTAATGACCACATCAAATATAATCACAATAGTGACCACACCTTGCAGGATTATTAGTAGTGACCACCCAGATGTAGGTCACAATTGAGTGACAAAATATTGTAATGCCGAAATATCATATCCATAATCGGCGACGGCTCCTCTGCAATGCCGGAGCGTTGCCCCACTGGCTCAGCAAGCAGCAGCAGCTGAAAAATAAAACGCTACAGTTTTATTTTTCAGCTGCTGGCTGAGCCAGCGTGTGTGGGGATGGGCGGGGCTGGGCCATGGGAGAGGGGCGGAGTGATGTGCACTGCTAACTGTGCATGACTGTTTGGCTTGCCGTCTTAGGCCGGCCAAACAGACACGCAAAGGCGGTTTCTCCAACCCAGCAGTATTGAACAGAAACAGCACAGACTCCCTGTGCCTGAGCGAGTGTTAAACAAGCACACTCAGACCAGTCCCTATGTTGTTCTCATGCAGCATGAGAGCTGCGCAGGGATTGCACATGGAGTCTCTGACGCTGTCCCAGGGGCAGCTGGTACCAGGAAGCAGAGGAGGTCCGAGGCGCGAGGCAGCAGAAGCAGCATCAGGTATGTTTAAAAAAAAATGATTCCATCTCCCGCACTCCTCCTCCGTGTTCCCTCCACCCGTCCCACCACTGTTTATATGCGTCAAACACCACTGTCCATAATACTGACTGATACAATCTAGTGAAAGCACTTATATATTGCTTAGTATAGATTTATTATTATTAACTCCACATCCATGTACCTGAAGATACATATATCTTCATGATAAATAGATGTGGAGTTAAGAATGTAAATAAAACTACTCTTACCTATTAATACTTACCTTCATGATATTTTGATAGTTGATATTCTGGATGCAATAATTTGGCTGGACGGTATGTAAAACTTGATATTGTAGAAGAACACCAATTACCACAACACATTAGACTGGGTTACTAACAGCAATGTCAGAAAAAGCTTTATCTACATAAAACACCTCCACAGAACTACTAAAATTACCGCCACAGCAAAGCGCGCCCACTGGCACAAAGGGTATACCTACAGTTATACATCTCTTCAAAACTAGCCTTACTTACCGGTTGATATTTTATTTTGGATATTCTGTCCCCAATATTGTGTCACATCGATATCGTGGTTTCAATATTCAGGGGCCACAGTATTATAATTAAAAAGATTCCCTCTTGGTATGTAGAAGTCAGGCAGTTAGTTCATGTAGAATAACAGGTTGTAGGTTTCTTGACGATGATACAGGTTACTTAATGGAAAACCCCACCAGGAGCAGCATCCTCTCTGCTCAGCCTACTCTCTCTCACTGTCCACTCCTTCAGTCACTCACCAACATCTATGACACCATACACTGGCTGAACAGGGCAGGGAAACGGAGAAGCTGTGCATAGAATGCATTATAACCATTGCAGGTTATTACAACCATTACAGGTTATAACACATCTCCTTCCCTTAAAACATAGTAATAAAATACAAACTGAACCGTAAAAGAGAGTAGCTTCGATAATAAAAATACAACCAGAACCATGAGAGACTCTAGCTTCGAAAAACCCTATAAATTATTCACACAGTGGTCGCATCTCACTCCATCCATACAAAACCAAAAGCACACCATATACAGGTCAAACAGAATCCATCTTAACAAAACCACTAGCATGAGTAATAGCAGGGGAACAATATTTTCTCCCCACTGACGCACGTTATCCACATACCTTCTATAGCACTCACTTGAAGGACCAGGCACGTGTTATACACCTACCTCTACTGCCACCCAGCTAGTCACAAGACTGGGGACATAAAACATACAGTCTCCCTCTAATGCGCACTCATGCAATAAAGACAAAGGTGTGAGAAAGTGCCCTCTTTCTGCATGGTTACCCCCACTTTTTGCTGAACTCCTGATGCACTTTGACTGAGTGTGCCCTGGGCTCCTGCCAATCAGGTACCCAGGGCCTATGTTCTTTCCCTAAAACTGCATTGAAGATCAAACCCAATTGGCACTCTCTGGCCACAGAGCAGTCCCTGGTAAATGGTACCACAGTTACCCAGGGCACTGTGACCAGAGAAGGCCTCTAAGGGCTGCAGCACTTATTGTGCCACCCTTAGAGGTCCTGTACCTTTACACTCACACAATGCCTTTGCAGCCTGCGTGTTTTGGTGCAGAACAAAGTGAAGAGTCGACATGGCACACATCCCTGTGTGCCATGCCTACAACCCACTGCCCTGGCATAGCTCAGCCACCCCTCTAGCTGGGTGCACTATACCAGTGGTGAGGGTACAGGTGCATGAGCCCTGTACCCCTACAGTGTCTAAGTCAATTCTTAGACATTGTAAGTGCAGTGCTGCCATTAAAAATATATGGTGCTGGGAGTTTGTCATTACAAACTCCACAGTACCACAATGGCTGCACTGAAAACTGAGAAGTTTGGTATCAAACTTCTCAGCACATTAAACCCACACTGATGCCAGTGTGGGATTTAAAGAAAAATGCACACAGAGAGCATCTTAGAGATGCTCCCTGAAAAACGGCCTACCACTAGTGTCCAGGCTCAGTGGCTGCTTTCAGCTGCCACCACCAGACATGTTTCCGGACCCCTGGGTCGAGAGCCTGCTGCTCTCGAGGGCCTGAAACAATGCACATCCTGGGACGAGGTGCCAAGCCTCCTCCCCCAGGATGGGCAGGGTCCACGAAGGGGGAGCTTCAAAGGCTTGTCGCCTTTGTGAGCTTCCAGGCCTTTTGCTGCCTTCAGCAACTGGTCCCCACCGGTTCTGACCCCCACTTTGGATGGGAGAACCGGCAGTAAAACCAAGTGAGGAAGGGAGGTGTGCCCACATCTGCCAACTCCACCCCTCAGATGGGGGAGGCGAGGTGAAGCACAACTCTCAGTCCCTGCCTTCTTGCAGATGGGGGGACCCAGCCAACCAGGGTGAGGCATATGCCCCCCTCCCACTGGAGGGTGGCATAATAGGGGGTGTACCCACCCCAGGGAAGGGACCAATTGGTCCCAAACTTTCACCTACCTGTAACGCCATAAATCTAGTATTTAGGGGCACCCCTGAACCTTGCTTCCTCAGACAAGATCCTACAAGAAGAAAAGAAGGACCGAACAGCTGTGCCAAAGCTAAGAAGAGGAGGACGCCCACTGACTTCGCCCCAGCCCTAATGGCCTGTCCCCACCTCGAACCTGCAGAAGCAAAACTCCGGTGTGTCCTGCAGCCAGCAGCCGCAAGTACCCGAGGACCTGCCCTGCCTTCAAAAGAAAAGACTCTGTCTCCCGTGAACACCGGATTTGTTCACCAACAGACTCCAGGTCCGGCAAAATCTGCGAGTCTGCACCCGATGCCCACAGCCCGAGTTCGAGTGGCCCAACACCACGAGGAGGACTCTCCAGTGATCCTGACCCAAGATCCGGTGACCCCTGACCTGCCTTAAGCCTCCAGCCATGCCCTGCAGCCTCAAACCGGAAGGTCCCCCCAACTGCGACCAAGAGCTGGTAAGAAGATCCGACCCTAAAAGGCACCCCTGCACCCGACGCCCCACTGCCTTGGGTGGCCTAACCGACGGTGCCTAACCAACCCCCAGCATCCCAACTTACCTCTTCAAGTGGTGGTCGCACCCAGAAGACCTTCGTCCCCGAGCCTGCAGTGTGTTTGCAAACCGGAGACTCCCCATTGAAAGCTACAGGGGGCCCGACGCCAAAACAGCACTCTGCACCCGGCCGCCCCAGTGCCGCTGAGGGTGCCCCTTTTGTGCTGGCTTGAACCCCCATTTGCCCTGAGCTTAAGTCCAGGAGCTTTGCTCCCACAACCTTGTGGCCTGCTCGTAAGCAGCGACCAACTTGAGGCCCCCTATCCCCCATTGGATAACATTGGGCCTCAGCACTCTGCACCCGGCCACCCTAGTGCCGCTGAGGGTGTAACAAGAGTGCAACCTTGACCCTGGGGGACCCCTGAGTCTACCCCCAGAATACCAACTCCCACAACCAAATACTTACCTTTGAACCGATAACCCTATTTTCCTCCGTAGGATAACATTGACTGTTTTTCTGTGAAAAGTTTCTTAAGTGTGGAGTTGGAAAATCTATAAAAGTCTTTAAAACTGTAACCAAATAACAAAAACGCTTTTACTTTCCTGTTTACAGGAAATGTCCCAGTGCAGTATCCAGGTAATTTGCACTGTGTAAGAAAAGTAATCTGTAAAGTAATCTACTTGACATTCTACTAAAAAGCCAATACAAAGTCTATGTACAATCTTTCAAAACATTGCATTACTAGTAGTTCTACTGTAATCAAACCAAAAGTATATATATACAATTGCAATACAAACTGTTTACAAACTGTATTACTTCTGCAAAGTACTTATCACTTACCTGTGCCAGGCTTGCTTGGTTCTAGGAAATAAAATAACTAAAAGAACATTTTTATACAAAACCAATTGGTCTGAGTTCAGTCTTTGAGTGTGTGACAATCATTTGCTGATTGAGTGTGTACAACAAATGCTTAACACTACCCTCTGATAAAGCCTTACTGCTTGCCCACACTACAACAAATAGAGAGTAAGGTGCTATCTACTTTTACCTCTGCCTACCTTTGGGGTTCCACTGGACTCTGTGCACAAAATACCTCACTTTGGTATAGTATATACAGAGCCAGCTTCCTACAAAAGGTAACCGTGCACTCTACTGAACACTCACACAGGACCAGGGACATACAGTAAACATATATATCCCCCCCTCTACTGCCCACTTTTGCAGGAGAAGGGAAAAGCACTACACTCATCCTCTAATACATACTCTTGGAGGACCAGGGACAAATACTACACATTCACTCTCTACTGCATTCTGTTGCGGGACCAGGGGCGAATCCTACACGTTCATCCTCTATTGCGAACTCTCCCAGGACCAAGGAAACATTTTACACACTCTTTCTCTACTGCATACTCTCACAGGACCAAGGAAACATTCTAAACACTCGTCCTCTCCTGCATACTCTTACAGGACCAGGGACTTATAGTCAACATATCATCTACTTCGCCGTCTTGCCGGACCAAGAACACCTGTGACACACACCCGCTACTGTGCACTCTTGCAGGACCAGGGACTCAAATGGCCTAATACTTCTATCGTATGCATGCAAAACATGGACTTAGCCATAACAACTAATTCCTCTCAAGACTCTTGCATGCAAACTAATATAAAAACACTTTCCCTGATCACTCCACTCAAGATAGGAAAAGAATGCACAAAAATGTACAATACAACCGACAGCAGATGTAAAAATTCAGCATAGCATTGAAAAATATTATCTGGCAGCAATCCCAAAGTTCTCCTCTCTGGTGAGCGACATCTCACCAGAACGTTCACATAGTACATCGGCTGTAGATACAAAACCTCACAGTACCAGCATGAAACTCATAAGGTTCATTCGCTGAATGTGGGTCTCTATTCAGTTTTAAGTCCATGAGAACTGCTCATTTCTCCAACGTTAATGCCAGGCTGTCTGGTGGAAAAGACACTGGTGGGGTTCAGGCTCTCCCTTTTTCTCTTCTTGCATCTTCAATGTACCTTCACTTCTTTGTTTCCATAAGTTCCCTTCATGTGTAGTTTTGCTTTCAGGTCGTCACCAGTGTTCTAATTAAAAAGATACCCTCTTGGTATGTAGATGTCAGGCAGCCAGTACATGTAGAATAATAGGTTGTAGGTTTATTGAAGAGGTTATAGGATAGGTTACAGGATACTTAATGGAAAACCCCACCAGGAGCAGCATCCTCTCTGCTCAGCCCACTCTCTCTCACTGTCCAATCCTTCAGTCACTCACCAACATTCTATCACATCATACACTGGCTGAACAGGGCAGGGAAACGGAGAAGCTGTGCATAGAATGCATCATAACCATTTCAGGTTATAACAACCCCCCACCCCATCACAAGTGCATCACAATGAAAGATTCAGCTACACCTAACCAGGTATTATCACATGCCAGAGATGCCTTCTCTAATGCCAAAGATGCCTAAATTATGTCAAGGATACCCACCATTATGCCAGCGCCACAATTGTGCCGTGGCTGCCCACTATAGTGCTAAGGACCCCCACATCATGTTTGTCATGTCAGTCATTATTATTTCAAGCATGTCCACGATTATGTGCTAGATGGCCACAATTAGGCCAAGTATAAAGACAATTTGTCAAGGATAACTGTTATGTTGTGATTAGTCCAATCCCAACATATGTTGAGATTTACCGTTATTATGTCAGTGCCAACATTATGTCAGGAATGGGAAACCGTCGTAACAACAGGGGCTGAACCACGTGTGTTCCGACAACGCAAGTGCTACCACGCTTGCCTTAAACACGCATATGCCTTAGCTGCTGCCGGGCCAAAGCAGGAAGGATTGGGAGAGGACGCTGTGGGGTAAGTGGGGCTGGGGCTGGGTTTTTGAGGGTAGTTTTGTAAGGGTTGGGAGTAGTTTTCATGGTTGGGGGGTCGGGTAGTTTTTAGGACTCTGGGGGGGGTTGTCAATGTAGTTTTTAGGGCTTAGGGAAGGGCAGGGTAGTTTTTAGCGCTCAGTGGGTGTTAGGGTAGTATTCTAAATTAGGGGTTAGGGTTTTAGGCCTCAGGGCAGTGGAAGGGGTTGGGGTAGTTTTAGAGACAGCGCAGGGTGGGGGGGTCGGGGTAGTGTATTTTAAGGGGCGGGGGTTTAGGCCTTCGGGGGAGGGGAATGGGTAGTTTTCAGGGAAGGTTTTAGGCCTCAGGGCGGGGAGGGGCAGGTAGGGATTTGTAATTTAGGGCTTAGGGCGAGGAGAGGAGGGTCAGAGTAGTGGCAACCTAAGTCACGCATTCCCCTGATAGCGGGTGGCACAGCGGAAAAAGGGGTTTTGGCTAACTAAGACAGAGTGTGTAATTTTACACCATGTGCTGAATCAGTCTATAAATCTCTATTATATATGACTGAAGTTTGGTCCATATCAACATCAGGTCTTCCGACAGATCCGAGAGTTGACAGGAATTTGGCAAAAGATCTAGATGAATATCCCCCTCTTTAAGACCTAGAATGAAGGAAATATTTTATCAAACCACACTATATACATATATATATATCTCATTATTTACAATACTAAATAATGACAGAATCAGTTTATCTGTTACTTTGCTTATAGCTATTTTTCTTTCCCGTAAAGTATATGAAATGGTCAATCACAAATACAGTATCGAGTTAGAATCTTCACACAAGAGAAGACATATCATTAATTCACTATAACAACTCATTAAGGAACATGAGTTGATTGGATAGAGTAAAAGACAAAAGTGCATGATATCATTATATCAAAATAAATGCAAGCAGTTTTCATACGAACCTAAGGAAACTATAGCACAGCGGGCTAATAGTCAGAAAGGCTAACCCTTCAGCTGAAAGGGAAAGCTGGGGCAATCCTCACAAGGTATGAGGAGCAAAGATAAGGTGTCAGCTTACAGACAGCGTCATCTAAAAGATCTCTTAGAAACAGCTCACACGAACGTTCTCCTCTCCAACCTTTAACATGGATTCTATCACTAATAGTTATACCCTAGAATTAATGAGTCCGGCCCTATTCTTGTTTCAAAATCAGGAAAAGTCTCTCTCTCATTGGCCAAGAAGCATAGGGTGTCAAGTCACACCACTTCCGTCGCTCTTTTCTCTCAAAAGTTAATTGTTTTGTTTCATGCCGTCATCATCGTCCTTCAACAGAGGAAATCGAATTCTTCTTCTTCCTCGACAGGCATACATTCGAACAAAGGTTGAAACATTTCTAGGCCTACTTAAACCCATTGTCATTTCCCCGTATCCTTGTTATATTCTTTCTCAGAACTATATTAGCAAACACTTTTTCCGGGTTAATTTCAGAGTTTGTTAATGATTTTCACACAATGGGAGATTTAATCCGAGCAGGTTTATTAACGGAAAACCCTGCTCCATCACCCCCTTACCATTCATGCCTTTACCACAAAATTGCGTGGTAAAGGCATGCGTGGTAAAGGAATGCGTGGTTAAGACGCATTTGTGGTTCGGGATGCGTGGTAGAGGCACGCGTGGTTTAGCCATGCGTGCCACTATCTTAAAACCGTCAAGAATAGTCATAATTGTGCCAGAGATGAAGCCCTTATATTGGGGGCAACATATATATTTGATGTTCCCTGACACCGGGATTGGCTTCCAGGGTGAAACCAGGATTGGCTTCCCTTTTTAAGGAGGAACACAACAATTGGCTTTATCATTCAAGGAGGAACACAACACCAGCCACGTACACAACACATACATATTAGTGCACATACATATGCGTACATATCAACAGAGGAACATTTAAACAAATACAGATACATATTTGCACCCACCACTTCTGCTGTCTGAAACAAACAAGACCATTACCTGGCCCCACTCTCGATCCAGCCTCTGCTGTCCATGGCTACAGGGCTGCTAACGCATGGTTATCACATACTCCTCTCTGTCTCTGGAAATCCCACTGTTTAGTGTCTCCACCCTGCCTATTGCTGGCACTTCTTTTCAGGCCTTGTTTTCACAGGTAGTGTATGATCCATCGAGTGGGACTTGCAAAGTGACTAATCTCTGTGTGGCTTTGCTAAATTTAAAGTGGAGACAAGTGGTCATGTTTCAGGTACCATAGGCTGTCACAGTGTGTGTTTGTGTGTAAGAGTTTGGCCCTACTACTGGTTTGGCTGGTGGTTGCTCCACGGATATGATGTGTAGCTCTGCCATATTCAAAATGGCTAGACCCTCTGAATTACGTACTGTGCTGTATTTCAGGGAGGTACTTCCAGGATACTGGTGAGCTAACAGTTGCTGGTGAGCTACCCGTTGGAGACCCCTGGGATATACTGCAATGGATCTGGATTTCAGTTACTCTTTCCTTAAAATGGCTGGAATCATTTTAATGGGACCATTACAGCACTGCTTATCAAGGCTGCCATACTTTGAGTAGGATGCTGCTACTCCTGAGCGCAGACAGAATCAACATGCAGTAATGAGGCTCGCGAGGTTGCTATACTAATAACAATACCGTCCTGACACAACACTGTCTTCAAACTTTTAATCGGACAGATGCATTTTCAGTCGAGCAAGAGGGTTGAATGGAGCACCCTTTGCACATTTTAGCAGGGCTGTTGAAGTTTACTTTGGACAATATTGCTAATTGATTATCGGGCCCGCTCCGCATTTAAGGGGGCATTACCTGCACTGCACAGCAATGCTGCTGTACCTTCAGTGGGACAGTTTCATCTCTTCCCAGTAGAATCCGATATGTTAATGGGATCGTTTGGGACTAAGGGTCGCTGACATACCCTTAGTGATGTATTATCAGCACTCCTTGGCAGTGCTGCAATAACATGAATGGGGCAGTGTTGACCATTTTCAGAAGGGATGCTACACTTGTAATAGGACAGTTTCAGAACTTCTCGGGATGGCGGCAGTGTGTTTAAACTGAGAGTGTGAATGCTTCTCTGCAGAGATGCTATCATTTTAAGTACCAGAGCTTCTCGGCTTCACTGCTATTTAAAAAAAAAAATAGTGCGCATCAGAACGTCTGAAATGTATTCTTCCAATAGTGCAGTACTCCGAGATGTTTGCTGTCTCATGACACAGATCCATATTTGAAAGGACTTGGAGTGTAGATGCCACTTGGACACTCCTGAGCAGGTTTGAAGGCTAATGGTGCAGGTGGATAACTCATTGAGTTAAAAGCGCACCTCTGGTGATTGATAGCTCACAAGTTTGAATATTGATAAGGCTGATTCAGTGTTCCGTCCTCCAGAAAGTGTCTATTGAGTACCATAAATTGGGCAAAAGTACTATTTAACTATTTACAGCGCTTAGAAGCAGCAGAACTGCGGTAAGAAGTGCTATAGAGAAACAAATAATTACTGTGTACATCTGGCAGCATCAGAGCAAGCTTTTCTTCCACACAACACGGGTACAGAACAGAGATTAGTACAAGCGACAGACTACAAATGTATGCTTTATGTAATAAGTCCTACATATATGATCCACCTGCCCTCATCTTGTGACTATCCGAGAATAATGCGTGGGGGGAGGGGGCACGGAGATAAAGGGCATGAGAAGGCGACTAAGGGCAAACCTCGCTGGCCACTGTGAATTCACAGGGAAACAAAATCAGTTCTGTCTGCCTGCCAGCTGGTGTCTGCGAAGGCTCTCGTGTCTGCAGCTCTGAGAGCTGCTCTCTGCCTGGTACCCGGGTCGCCCACATACACGCCTGGCCCCCTCCACTCTTTACTGCCTATGATCTCTCTTCTTCCTTTGATCTCTCTCACCTGCCTCTTCGCTGATTGTTCTTTCTTCATTTTAACCCCTTTCTTGCCTTGGTTCCTATTTCCCTTCCTTTTGCCTCTCCCTCCTCAGTCACATGTTTTCCCTTCCTCTGACTTTATATCTGAATTTCCCCCTTCACAACTCCTCTCAGCCAGCCCCGCGTTCAAGTGAAACCCCATGAGCCAAGTCCCCTTTCCTGTCAGACCAAAGGCTCTAAAATGTGCGTTTCATCGAGAGGGCAGGCAGGTAGATAATCCGACCGCCGTGGGGGAGGAGGTCCGGGATTGCAAAATCCTGACATTGTTAATATTGTTCAGATAGGCTGTCTCTGTCTGGAAATCAATGACAGTATGCTCCCGGCTCGCCACACTTGGTTCCCATGGAGGCCGCCTGGCCAGGCCTGCCCCGTGCCCTGCTTTTCAAAGTCTGTATTGGTAAGAGCCATTACATCCACCCCCTCTCCCGCTTTTTAAGTGAGTTCTTCATGTCTGAGCCTGCAGCCAGCAGGGTCACCCAGTGAGACCCCGCACTCCAGTCTCTTTGTTCTCAGTTAACAATGTGGTTTTCTATCAGTAGCTCACGTGGGAGGCGAGGATTTCTCCAAGTGAACAAGATGTCATGGGGCGCAGTGCCAAATTTTAACAAAAATGTGTAAATGACGCGTCAAATGCAGCACTTGAAAAGTTGCATAGCGCCCTGCATCCATTTATTATTTATTTCTTTTGTGTTTTTATCAAGCTGTACTGCCACGCTGCCGGTTTATGGAAATAATATATCGGTATGGTTCCAGTGTCAAGGGGCACAAAATCCAGTAATATCTGTCAAAGCCAATAGATTGTTTGAAACTGATTGGCTTTGCAAATGCATGTTTGTCTTTTCTCTAGATGGTCGCCTTGCAGGTGCAAGCAGTTGCAATGTCCATCTTTTAATTTTTTTCTCCAAACAAAATAAAAATCATCTTGCATATGTGCTCAAATAAACAGTGTATGTCTTTGAGTGGTTTTTGTTATGGTTTGCTGGATTTTGTTTAAAGATGGCTGCCACGCATGTAGGTGCACGATTGGCAGTCATCTTTGAATACATTTTATGAAAGCATAAAAAAATCAGTCCAAGCTATCCGCTATGCATATCTGTGCACTCGCAGCAGCCAACTTCTAATTGATTTGCTTGAATCACTAGAAAAATAATGAATCCAGCATCAAAACAAATGTAGGGAGTACTTAGAAGAGGACTGCACAGCAACAGGTCGCCTCACAACCGACTGTGTGTTCAAACCCTTTCCCATGGTCCATATTCCATCATGACATCCCCACCAGAAAGCAGAGTCGAGAACCTCTGATGTGGGGTACAAGTTTGCTGATGCAGCAGCGGGCAGTGCTTGCAGCGTGAGGAGTCTGGTGCAGCCACATTTTTAAATAAAGTGTGCAAAGGAAAAAAAATTAAAGAAGGGAAAGAAAATAGTTCCCCATGCGTTGCAATGCAAGTCACGTAATCAAAATGCACTTAGACTGAAATGTTCCTTGGGTATGAAAAATCCTGAGAAACCCACTGAATCCAGTAAGCCAGGGAGCCTTGAGCGAGGGATACACAAAGTCCCTTCTACGTCTATACTGGATACAATAGGTCTGTTTGCCAATGGACAACTACATCTGTTTGTTGGAGAGACTTAAAAACTGGCATAGTCTGAGATGTAGACAAGATGTCAATATGTCCATGCCACTATGACAATAGGCAGTGACAGCAATGCAATGACAGCACTCCCGGACAGGACTTTAATAACATGGAGCTGATACATTCTGTTGCAGTCACCTGGCAATGGCAGTCTGAGTCAAGAAAGGTTTAGGATTTTAAACCTTGTCATGAGGCTTTTGAGCTGGTGATCACACCTGTCCTGAACAGCTAAGTCTATACCCCTCTTTTTTTTATCATTTCACACTTTGTCTGTGGCTCACAACAAAAAAATGTGCTTGCAATGGTAATGTGAAATGACGCATACCACCAGCGTCGGATTGGTAACACGGGCACTCGGGCAATGCCTGAGGGGCCTGTATCCGAATTCCAGCTGTGGGCTGCTTTATTGAGCATTATACCAAAGGGAGTCACCGTTCCTGAGTGGAGATGGAGAGAAGGGAAGTAGGGGGTACTCTTGTCATGTGCTACTCTGCTTGTGGGAGGCAGGGTGTCCTCATCTTGATGCCCTCACACACCCCGAAGGATGTCATGCTTCATCATTGGGCTTTTGCTCCTCGTCGGGCCGGCGCTGCAATGCCCTACGGGTCCCCGAAGGGTCTCTTTTCGGAGATCTTTTGATGAAGCCGTATGGGTGCGTGGGTGTAAGTGGCAGTGAAGTCCTAGAAAGTGTATTAAAAAATGGCTGGAGGGAGAGTGATTAATTTTTAATAAAGTGATCCCTCTGTCATTATTAAAACAAAGTGTATGGAGCTGCTTTAAGGGGTATTATGTCCCTTGGTAACTGGGTGATTATATGTCCCTAGTGGGCATATGTTATGGTCCACATGTTTCGCGCTTCAGTGGTCTCGGGGGGAGTTCCAGGGCGCTTCGTCAGGACAGAATAAGAAAGATATATCTACAGTAGCCCGAAAATTTCGGTGCCCCCGGATAAATGAAAGGAGTAGAGATTCCCTTAGTAGGTAGGGTAAGATCCCATGAGATCAGTGAGGGTCACTTGAGAGGGTTCTCTCGGTGCATTTGGGCTGTGTCACCGGTGTGCCTCTCGCTGTCTCCGCCGGTCACCGAGGGGAATCTCTACTCCTTTCATTTATCCAGGGACACCGAAATTTTCGGGCCACTGTAGATATAACTTTCTTATTCGGTCCTGACGAAGCACCCTGGATCTCCCCCTGAGACCACTGAAGCGCGAAACATGTTGACCATAACATATGCCCACTAGGGACATATAATCACCCAGCTACCAAGGGACCTAATACCCCATAAAGCAGCTCCATACACTTTGTTTTAATAATGACAGAGGGATCACTTTATTAAAAATTAATCACTCTCCCTCAAGCCATTTTTAATACACTTTCTAGGACTTCACTGCGACTACACCCACGCACCCATACGGCTTCATCAAAAGATCTCCGAAAAGAGACCCTTCGGGGACCCGGAGGGCATTGCATCGCCGGCCCGACGAGGAGCAAAGCCCAATGATGAAGCATGACATCCTTCGGGTGTGTGAGGGCATCAAGATGAGGACACTCTGCCTCCCACAAGCAGAGTAGCACACGACAAGAGTACCCCTACTTCCTTCTCTCCATCTCCACTCAGGAACGGTGACTCCCTTTGGTATAAGTTTAATTTCGGGAGCACGGGTCACAGGACCTTTTAGAATAGCTCCTAGAGTCGCCCTCTTTTGATAAATAGGATGCTTTATTGAGCAGCCTGGGGGGCCGATTTGGGCGGTCTCTGCATTGTTCGATGCAGCCAGAGGCCCAGTGGGTGCCTGAGTGGCCTTTCTGGAGGTAGATGGGCGTCCATTACCTCCCTTTTGTCTACGGCAGAGGTGTCACTCCCTTTCTCTCGCTGGGCCGGCCCATTTATGCATATTGAGTGGGGGCAGGGGGTCTTCGCAAAAGTGGCCTCACTTGTTTTCAGGTGTGTTTCACCAGTGTAAACTAATCCGTGCATTTTTTTAACGCCCCCCCTTTTTTATAAAATTTCGCCGAAGCATTGTTTTGCGGAAAGGCAATATGCAAATGTGGGGCACTTTTTTTTTAGCGTGCCCGGGCTGATTTTTAATCCCAATCCAAACCTGCATACCACCATAGTTCGATGGTCTGCTGTCTCCCATGTTTCATGTCAAAATAGTCTACTGCCTCTTCTCTCCGAGGATGGTGAAAAAACTCAGCTGTCCTGGTAAAGATTCCAGCCTTACCACCACGCCATTCTTTGCCTTGAGGGGGGCAGATGGTGTGTGAGTATTTGCGACATTTATGCCCATGAGGGAGTTTCAGAGCTTTGTATGGGGAGGCTTCTTTCCCCAAAAATTTCAGCTGTGCAAGGTGAAAGCATAGTTTGTAGGGGAGACCTATTTTAAACATCTGGTTGGTCAGTTGAGAAGAGTCCCGGCCGAGGACGCACAGAGATTCGCACTTGTTATGGTGAAAGTAAATAAGCTTGATTCTACTAAAATCCTTGTTGTGTGTAGATGAGTTTGCCTAAAAACTTTCCCGTTTGTTGTTGAGGTGGTTCTTGGATTGTTCACAGGTCAGAATAAGTACATCGCTTTCAAAACAGCATTGCTAAGTAGGTAAACAGCTGTTATACTTTGTTATGCACGTGATAGTGCAGCATGATTAATCTAACTCTAGCTAAACTTGGTATCTCTGGGTATATCTTGGTGGGTCTTGGTATACGGTTCTAAGGTGGATCTTGGTATACGGTTCTAAGGTGGATCTTGGTATACGGTCCTAAGGTGGATCTTGGTATACGGTCCTAAGGTGGATCTTGGTATACGGTCCTAAGGTGGATCTTGGTATACGGTCCTAAGGTGGATCTTGGTATACGGTCCTAAGGTGGATCTTGGTATACGGTCCTAAGGTGGATCTTGGTATACGGTCCTAAGGTGGATCTTGGTATACGGTCCTAAGGTGGATCTTGGTATACGGTCCTAAGGTGGATCTTGGTATACGGTCCTAAGGTGGATCTTGGTATACGGTCCTAAGGTGGATCTTGGTATACGGTCCTAAGGTGGATCTTGGTATACGGTCCTAAGGTGGATCTTGGTATACGGTCCTAAGGTGGATCTTGGTATACGGTCCTAAGGTGGATCTTGGTATACGGTCCTAAGGTGGATCTTGGTATACGGTTCTAAGGTGGATCTTGGTATACGGTCCTAAGGTGGATCTTGGTATACGGTTCTAAGGTGGATCTTGGTATACGGTTCTAAGGCTGGATCTTGGTATACGGTTCTAAGGCTGGATCTTGGTATACGGTTCTAAGGCTGGATCTTGGTATACGGTTCTAAGGCGGTCCTTGGTATACGGTTCTAAGGCGGTCCTTGGTATACGGTTCTAAGGTGGATCTTGGTATACGGTTCTAAGGTGGATCTTGGTATACGGTTCTAAGGTGGATCTTGGTATACGGTTCTAAGGTGGATCTTGGTATACGGTTCTAAGGTGGATCTTGGTATACGGTTCTAAGGTGGATCTTGGTATGCGGTTCTAAGGTGGATCTTGGTATGCGGTTCTAAGGTGGATCTTGGTATACGGTTCTAAGGTGGATCTTGGTATACGGTTCTAAGGTGGATCTTGGTATACGGTTCTAAGGCTGGATCTTGGTATACGGTTCTAAGGCTGGATCTTGGTATACGGTTCTAAGGCTGGATCTTGGTATACGGTTCTAAGGCTGGATCTTGGTATACGGTTCTAAGGCTGGATCTTGGTATACGGTTCTAAGGCTGGATCTTGGTATACGGTTCTAAGGCTGGATCTTGGTATACGGTTCTAAGGTGGATCTTGGTATACGGTTCTAAGGTTGGATCTTGGTATACGGTTCTAAGGTTGGATCTTGGTATACGGTTCTAAGGCTGGATCTTGGTATACGGTTCTAAGGCTGGATCTTGGTATACGGTTCTAAGGCTGGATCTTGGTATACGGTTCTAAGGCTGGATCTTGGTATACGGTTCTAAGGCTGGATCTTGGTATACGGTTCTAAGGCTGGATCTTGGTATACGGTTCTAAGGCTGGATCTTGGTATACGGTTCTAAGGCTGGATCTTGGTATACGGTTCTAAGGCTGGATCTTGGTGCACGGTTCCAAGGTGGATCTTGGTGCACGGTTCCAAGGTGGATCTTGGTGCACGGTTCCAAGGTGGATCTTGGTGCACGGTTCCAAGGTGGATCTTGGTGCACGGTTCCAAGGTGGATCTTGGTGCACGGTTCCAAGGTGGATCTTGGTGCACGGTTCCAAGGTGGATCTTGGTGCACGGTTCCAAGGTGGATCTTGGTGCACGGTTCCAAGGTGGATCTTGGTGCACGGTTCCAAGGTGGATCTTGGTGCACGGTTCCAAGGTGGATCTTGGTGCACGGTTCCAAGGTGGATCTTGGTGCACGGTTCCAAGGTGGATCTTGGTGCACGGTTCCAAGGTGGATCTTGGTGCACGGTTCCAAGGTGGATCTTGGTGCACGGTTCCAAGGTGGATCTTGGTGCACGGTTCCAAGGTGGATCTTGGTGCACGGTTCCAAGGTGGATCTTGGTGCACGGTTCCAAGGTGGATCTTGGTGCACGGTTCCAAGGTGGATCTTGGTGCACGGTTCCAAGGTGGATCTTGGTGCACGGTTCCAAGGTGGATCTTGGTGCACGGTTCCAAGGTGGATCTTCGTATACAGTTTCAATGTGGATCTTCGTGTAATTTTGCGTGGTGCAGTGGGAGGTTGATGCACCCGGAAGAAAGTTTTGCAATTGATATATCCATTTATCTGCAATCAATAATTTGTAATTATGGTTGGGGTAACGTGGTCTGATCTTTTCTGACTAAGAAGAACCCTGTACCTTTGCACTCTATGAAATTGTTGCCATTTTGGTAGGGAACTTGCCAGATTGGTTTATAAAAATCAGAATGTCAGGCCATTTCTTCTGAGCTTGTGGAACTGAAGGGCAAAAAGGCAGTCCATGAGACGTGTAATGTTGTCGCAGGAAACACAGTAGCGCAACACTACTGTGAGTTCACTGGGTTACCAAGTACCTCCTATTTAGGCTTTGCCTTTTAGGGGGTAGCAAGGTTAAGCAGTGAAGGATTGCTTTTGAATGATGGTGTGGGTTAGAATATTAAGATTTAGCCAACTCTTATCACTCACTCACTCAAAGTCTGTATAATGCTGTGGCACTGTGGTAGGTGAGAGCAGATGGCTATTGTAAGTGAGTGCAGAAGCCAAGGATCAGACTTGTGTTGACTAGCATTCAAAAACAATGGTCACCATTGGTGCTGCAGTACATAGCAATGTCGCTACACCACTAACTGTTGTTATACCCTTATATCATACTAAAATATCAAGGGCCAAATATCAAGATGTAAGTATATATAGATTTTCTATACCTTCTCCAGATCTACGTACCTTAACAATAGTAAATCTCTACTTCCCTATATGCACTTACCTTTCGATATTTGGGGCCTCAGTTTTTTTGCTACAATATTAAGGTATCACAATAGTCCCTACTCAATATTAGAACATTGGAATGTTGGGAGCTCCATTGAAAACAATGGAGTCCTCCGGGCTTCTAATGGCTGGTAGAAGCCCAGAGCTCCAACATTCCAATGTTTGTTTCCAGCTGTTGCTGTGAACAAAGGCCTCATGGAGCCTGAGGGGATTTCAATCCCTTCGGGCTCCGTGAAGCCTTTGTTTTACAAAGTAGAACATTCTGCCATCTAGGGGCAGAATGTTCTAATAGCCTTAGAGCCCTCCATAGCGGGCTCTACCGGCCATTAAAGGCCCGTTCCCTTGTTAAAGGCCTTCGGAGCCTGCTAGGGCAGGCTCTAAGGCTATATTCTAGAGTAGAGCCTATAGCAGCATGGACCTCGGACACCACTAGGGAAAGGATCACTCGTCAGCTGCAGCATGCATTGCTGCTCTTAGATGCTGTATGGTGAGAGAGGCCAGGAGCAGATGACTTTTATGGTGCTTGTCGCTATCCACACCACTCTCTATTCTGGTTGCTGGTATTATTTGTCGTATGTAGGGGTTTCGCTCACCACACCAAAGGGAATCTTTCAGTCAGGCTAGGCAGCAAGTATTTGGGATTTTTTAATGTCATGTAAAAAGATCCTGTTCCCTACTCCTTTAGCTAATGGTTAGTTGACTCCCGCTGGTCTAAGCCTTTATCTGGACTCCTGCCAACTGACCACTTAAATTCAAAATTATCCAAACCTTTGGCACAAGCCTTTCATTCGAATGTGCTCTCTTTAGATGTGATGAAGCTGCATGGCAACCAGATTCTAAGGTGAATTGCCATTCTGAGTTTGTAGATTGGAGTCCGACAACCTCTGTCCAATCATTGGCTCTTTCTGGGTCCTCGCTTGTTTTACAGAACAGGAAACAGGATATGCGTGATGAGAATGTTGCCCATCTCTTAGAATTAATATGGAGCTTTGCCATGCATTTGGATACCACCCTTTATTCCTTCTCTCAGGCCAAAGACTGACCTGCTGGAACTGGTTTGGTTGATGGAAGGTGAATAGGGTGAGCACAAAGGATCATTCCTACTCCATTCAACTTTGTGATTTCCATCTACACAGGGACGTGTGGCTTTACAATGATTTCTGCAGGGAGGGAAAAGAGTTCAGGAGCTGCTTAGAGGCACGTGTCCAGCAAAGGAATTATGCAGTTATGACTATTACTAAACTCTCTGAGATGCTACATATGTACAAGGGGGCTACTCTGGATACCTCCGCTCTGATGTACCCAACACTAATTAGACACACCACGTGCAATCGGGGGGAGCCAGCCATGACAGGCTATAAAGTGTTACAGGAGGCATAATCCCCACCAGGCTGCAGGTTAAAAAGCATGTACACCGTGACTATTAATTTGCTGCTATTAATGAGCCAACAAAGTGTAGAACTCAGTTGGTGAGTAACAGATAAACACATGTAAAGTATCTTTTGAGGGACTCTTGACACAAGTCTGCTATACAGAAAAGCATACTGGGTTGGTCAGAAAGGAAAATGAGCAGGCTGCCACATGCCCTCTGCATCAGAGACTTCAATCTTGCAAGCAGGCGCATATCTTCAGAAGGGATCTGTGAACTGTCAAACTACCCATATGAATTAAATTATCGGGTGCTATTTGGGTCCGAGGACTCCTAGTAGGGTATTCAGAGTGCCTGTTGGCTTTCAACTGCAATCAGCAGCACCTCCAGTTTGTATGTATGTATTTGTATGTATGTATGTATATGTGTATATATATATATATATATATATATATATATATCATTTCACAATCCTCTCCTGACAGGAAAGGACAAACGGGTCGCACTCCCGTAGAATTTTGCAACTTAGATTTATTTGCTCCTTACATCAAACGGGAACACAGGCAACAAGATCTACGCGTTTCGGTATTACCGAAACGCGTAGATCTTGTTGCCTGTGTTCCCGTTTGATGTAAGGAGCAAATAAATCTAAGTTGCAAAATTCCTGGGAGTGCGACTCGTTTGTCCTTCCTGTCAGGAGAGGATTGTGAAATGGTTTGAAGCGGCGTGGTTCTGCCGCGGGGTTACGCACCCATGAGGAGCGCTGCCATATCCCGACAAAGCTGAACCAACTCGGAGGATATATATATATATATATATATATATATATATATATATATATATGTATATATATGTATATATATATATGTATATATATATAATTCACTGAAAAAACAAAGGTTAAAGCTAGATGAATGTCAGTGACATTACCGTTTTGAACTAAATAAAACTCAGAAATTCACCAGTTATAACGTGGGCCCTTGCCATTTTCTGCTTATGACCTCACATATGACATCACACATGACGTGTTCTAAGACATGATTTATGACATCACTGATAACATCTCAAATTACATCATTGATGGCATCACTGACATCATTCAATGAATGTGTTAGTTTGTTTTATAGTTTACATAGTGGTGGGTAACTACCATATTAATTTTCTACCTAATTTTGTACAGCCTGTGTCTGGGTAATGGGTGTAAGTGTTTACAAACGCATGCGCTTCTAATGCATCATAGATGTGTAGAGATGTTGAACATGTTAGAAAACTTTGTATTGAAGAGTAATTCTGTGTGTAGATGACAGTTGGCGACTTTTGTCCAGTATGTTCCCCACACGTTTTTTTGGTTTTGCAGACAAAGTTTCCAACAGGGCAAAGATTCTACACAGTAGATACTAAGTATTGTAAGCAGCTTTGAGTAATTAGACTGAATTGTCTCAGCATGCCAATTTCTTCTTAACAATTTATAAATAAAGATTGTGTGCACCAGGTACTAACCTATGTACATTTGCTTGTTGTGCTTTAGAAAATAGGGTTTTTGTAAAGCTTTCACCACAGTATGAAGGCTGGAGGTAATATGATCTTTAGTTCCTTCAGTCCTTGGTTATTTTAACCAAATAGTGTCCTTTTTGACAAGTGTTGCTCAAAGTGTACACTGTTTTTAGTAGATACTTTTCAAAAACTCTGTTGTGTATTTCTCATGAGAGTTTCACTGTCTGCAAACAGTGTGGTATAGAGTAAGCTCTCTCCATAGAGTAAACACATTTTACAGTACTAACGTTTTTACTCATATCAACTTAATTTCTCAATGTAAATTAGGTTACTGTGAGGGGTTTGATACAGATAAAAGCTGCCCATAGTAGAGCCTTAATTTTGGAAAAGACTTCGAGTATCTTGAGGAACATGGTTTTCTCTGATCAGTTGCATACAACTGTTTCCCATATGTTTGTGGTTGACTGTGAATATAAACTAGGCTTCCTGTGAAGTGTATGGTATAGGGCCAATGTTGCAGATAACATATGCTTGCTACACCTACGGGAGTTGTATCTGTGATGGCATTAATGATGCTACATATTATTCAGAGTTATTTTGTACTTACTTTCAGGCCTCTAATGCCATAATAGTTTATAGAGTAATTTGAACAAAAGAAGCTTGGATGATTTTGAATTTCTAGGTTTTTTTTAACGTAAAGTAGTATTTTATTACCATATGTAAAGCCAAACCCACGCTGCCATGGCATTCAGTTATGCACAGCGGGGGGTTTGCCACAAGGCCTGGTCTGCATCCAGGCCATGAGGCAAACCCCCCCCCCCCCACAGGTATCCAACCCAACGATGCGCCCAGCTTTTCGTCATTTGCAGCGTGGGGTTAGCCGCAGGGCCAGGCCCTGAATTCAAATCACCACAGGAAGCCACCCGGAGGCAACCAACCCCACCCCTCACATGTCCTTTGGTTGTGCATGGCATGGGGTTAGCCATAGGGCCTGTATTGCAGCCAGGCCCTGTTTCCAACTCCCCGCAGGCAGCCAACCCCACGCTGCACCAAGCCTTTGGCTGTACGAAGCAGCGTGTTGGCCAGAGGGCTTGGCCTGCCTCCAGGCCCTGTGGCCACAACCCCAGCAGGCTACTAACCCTAAACCGTGCACAGCCTTTGGCCTGTGCAGCGTAGGGTTGGCCTTCTGGTCCTGGGGACCTCATTCCCTGGGGCAAAACATTTATATTAAGAGGAGGGGGGCATGCAGCCCCTCACCGACCCTTAATTAGCTCTGGGGACCCCATCCCCCCAGACAAAATCTAAAGAGGGGGTGTGCAGCACCCCTCCCGAGCCGTATTTGGCCCCAGGGATCTCATCCCTTGGGACCATACCAATAGAAAATGGGCAAGGGGCCATGTGTCGTCTCTCCCCAAGCCACATTAGGCCCTGGAGACCCCAGCCAGAGGTCCATTTTTTTTTAAAAGGGGAGGAGGGTTTGTGGCCCTCATCCCCCAGGGCCTTAAGTAATTTAAAGGGGAGGAGGGCCACATGGGCCCCCCGAGCTTCATTAGGCTCTGGGGACCCACAACCCCCAGGGCCACATTTTTTTTAAGGGAAGGGTGCCACATTACCCCCTTCCCTGATCTTTATTAGGCCCTGGGGACTGCATCCCCAGGGTCTTAAGTATTCTAAAGAGGAGAGGGGCCCCATGCCCCCACTCCTAGAGCATCATTAGGCCCTGGGCGCCCCATTCCCCAGGGCCTTTAAAAAAAAAGAATTTATAAAGGGGAGGGTGGAACTTGGCCCCCCGTCCCTGAGCCTCACTAGGACCTGGGGACCCCTTCCCCCAGGGCCTTAACTACTTTAAAGGGTTGGGGGGGCCACACAACCTTCCTCCCTGTGCCTCATTAGGCACTGGAGACCCCATCCCCCAGGGCTTTTTTTTTTATTTAAGTGGTGGGGGGGCTGTGTGTCCCCTACCCGAGCCTTATTAGGCCCTGGGAACTCCATCTCCCAGGGCTGTTTTTGTTAAAAGGGTGTGTGGCCGCACCCCCCTCCCCCCCCTCCCCCCCCTTGAGGCTTTGAAAGGCCCTGGGGACACCATCCTCCAGGGCCACTATTTAAGTTAAAGGGGAGGGGGGATCTCTGGGAGCAGACTTTGTGTTTGCTCCCACGTGGCTGGGGATTCAAAAATGCTCCTGCCAGACGGGAGCAAACAAATGTTTACCTGCCTGCGCCGGTGCAGGCAGGGAAACTGTTGTGTCCTGGAGGTGGGCTCCCCAGGACAAAGCATGTGAGCCGGCCTCGGGTGATGGGGTCCCCGGGGCCACAGAAGTCTCAGGGAGGGACGCCCCTCCCCTTTGTTAGCATAATGGCCCAGGGGTGGGCTCCCGGGGCCTTCAATGGCCCCCACTCAAATGTATTACTTTAGGCCCCAGGCGATGGGATCCCTGGGGCTAAAAGCGGCCTTGGAGGGGGGCTTTGGATCCCAGGGGTGGGCTCCCCGGTCCTATAATGGCTCAGGGACGGGGTCTGTGTGCCCCCTCCCATCAAATAAACAATGCGGCCCGGGGGTGGGCTCCCGGGGACCTATATTTGAAGAATGTGGTCCTTGATTACATTTTTTTTCCTGATTCCGTGGGAGTCTGTGGGATGGCAGCAAAAATTGCTGATTTTCTTTTCTTCATATTTTTGTCTGGGGATGGGGGACATCCCCTTTGGGTCCCCCCCTATGGGGCTTAAGGTATCCCTACCCTGCCCCCTTATATTACCTTTTTTTTTTAACTTCAGTACAGGGGTCTAAGTCTCTGAGTCCTGTAATAGCTGCCAGCAAGATGTTTCTGATGTTGCTGGCAGCCAATCAGGGAGCTCGCTCCAGCAGGAGTATGACTCCTTCGGGAACAAATTGGCCCAAGAGAAATGGAACATTCTGATTGTCCTAGGAAGCTTAATTTTTAAGTTGGCGCTCCCACAAGAGTCACTCGAGCCTCTCTGACCCAACTGTCCAGATATACAATTATTTTTTAACCTTAATTCCTCAAAAACTACTGAACGGATTACACCAAACCACAAAAAGCACAATCTGTGGACCAAGATCTAGCTTCCTGATAAATTTAGTGTAATTCTGTACAGCAGTTTTGCGGTAGCCTGCTTTGAAGAAGTCTATGGAAAATGCATGGGGATTTTGCATTTTGAGACCACCCCCCCTTTTTTTTTCTCCGCCCCGGTTGACGGATCACCCTGAAACGTTCCATGCAAAAACTAGTCCAACAGAAGCATCTTTTTGGAAAGTTTTGTGGAGATTCGTCAAACGGTGCCAAAGTTATAAGCAACACACAAAACACTTCTCCTATGGAACCGCTGACCTAACTAGAACTACCTAGTAGCGATTGCCACTAGGTAATTATACATATATATGTAAACGTAATATGTAATATATGTATACACACACTTTTATGGTAGCCAGCGCCACTGTGTGGTTATAGTTAGGTCAGAGTTTCCATAGGAAGTGCGTTTGTTGTTTCGCTAAGAACTTTGACGATGTTCAGCGAATCTTCATGAAACTTACCAAACAAAAAGTACATCTACCTCCGCTCCTTCCTGGAAAGTTGCGCATTAATCCGTCAAGTGAGAGCTAAGAAAAAGGCAAAGGGAAGACCCAAAACATTGTTTTCACATGTTGACTTCCTTAGAAAACTTTGCACTCCGATACAGAAAAAATGGCTCAACTGAATTACACCAAATTTGGCAAAATTAAGAACTTTACTCCAAAAACATGCTTTTGTGATTTGGTTTAAATTTGTTCAGCTGTACTTTGCATTTAAAAAGGAGCTAAGTGTAGGTTTGAAGGGGTTAAAAAGTTAGGTATATCTGGATGGCTGGTCCTGCAGAGTTCCACAGTACAAGATTTTTTTTTTTTTAAATCAGGCCTTCTAATTGGCCTAGAGGACTTGTTTTTCCTTTTCGGAACCGTGTGAAACAAAATGTTGGAGCCGCCATTGCAGCACTCAGGAGCTTGGTCCCTGAGTCCTTAAAAATATTGGAAGGAGCCCAAAACGTGGCAGGGTGGGACGCTGTGACCCCGAGTGTCATGTTGGGGAGGGGTCCCGAAGGGACCACTCCATTAGTTAAAAACTCTTTTTTTTAAATTAATTCGGAGCGCGGGTACTGGGGTACCAGCTCCGGTGGTACCCTGTGATGTGCCCCCTGTAGTACTGTCGTGTCAATATTGGTACCGCAGTACCAAAGAAATGCATAAACAAAAAACACGCCCTGGCGCGATACCGTTGTAAGGGCTGACAACAGTGGGCAGGCGGGAGGAGCTGGGGAAACAAGCTGACAACAGAGGGTGATCAGAAGGGGCTGGAGAAGCAAGCTGTCAACGGAAGCATGACGGGAGGGGCTAGGGCAGAAAGTTGACAATGGAACTGGTGCATCAAGCT
The DNA here is from genome assembly GCA_963921515.1 of Calotriton arnoldi. Classification (NCBI taxonomy): domain Eukaryota; kingdom Metazoa; phylum Chordata; class Amphibia; order Caudata; family Salamandridae; genus Calotriton; species Calotriton arnoldi. The sequence continues at coordinate 3,139,294 of CAWUFW010001073.1, forward strand.
GACAACAGAGGGCGAGCAGGAGGGACTGGGGCAGCACACGGACAATGCCCAGGGAGAGCGAGATGACAACAGGAGGGGCTAGGCAGGAAGCTCATGAAAGAAGGCCTGGAATTAGGTGCTGTGGCAGCAATCTGACAATGGAGAGCAGGAGGAATGGGCTGGGGCAGCAAGCTGACAACAGAGGGTGGGCAGGAGCGGCTGAGGTGGCAAGCTGATAATGGAGGGTGATTGGGGAGAGGTTGAGGCAGCACACGGACAACAGATTGCATGTATGAGGGGCTCGGAGAGCACACAGACAATTGAGGGCGGTGGGTGAATCGGAGTAGCCGGCTGACAGTGGAGGGTGGTTGGGAGGGGCCGAGAGAGCAGACAGACAAGGTAGTAGGGGCAGGAGGGGCTTGGGGCAGCTAGCATACAACTGAGGGCAGCAGGCTGACACTGGAGAGCGGACGGGAGGGGCTGAGTTAGCACATGGACAGAGGAGGGTGGGAGGGGCTGAGGCAGAAAGCTGACAATGAAGGGCTTGTGAGAGGGGTTGAGGCAGCAAGTTGACAACAGAGAAGGGGCTTGGGAGCTAGCTGAAAATGGAGGAAGGGCAGGAGTGGTTGGAAGTGCAAGCTGACGATGGAGGGCGGGCGGACTGGGGAAGCAAGCTCACAACAGAAGGCTGGCTGGAGGGGATGGTGAGACAAGCTGACAATAGAAGCTGACAAAGGGTGGGCGGGAAGGGCTAGGGCAGCAAGTTGAGTGGGAGGGGATGGGGCAGTATGCATGCAGGAGAGGCTAGGAGAGCAAGCTGACAATGGGGGTGGTTAGCAACCTATGGGGAGTTGACGGTCATCCCCTTTTGTGTTTGGGCAGTAGGGAGTTGGCTGCCTGCAGGGTGTTGGGTGCAGGTCGTGGCCAGAGGCAGTGACCCCTGCCGCCAGTCCCCTACTGCATACATCCAAAGGCTGTGCAGTGGCGGCTGCTGCCACTAAGCCTTGGTGGAGCAGCGCAGAGGGTGGGAAGTGGGAATGGGGGGGGAATAATAATTTAAAAAAAGAACTTACATACCACTCCCGGATGTCTCCTTGATGCTTCTCCGCTCCAGCCGCCTCAGTGCTCCTCTGCTCCCCTCCACACCCAATCCAGATGCTGCTCTAATGAGAGAAGCGCCGAGATTGGTCTGAGCGGGCTGAAATGCCGCTCAGTTAGGGACAGGGAGCCTGTGCCTTTTCTCCCACCCGGCTGTGCAAGTCAGCTGGGTTCGAGAAATGTAAGTGCACATGTCAGTTTGGCCGTCCTAAGATGGCCGGCCAAACAGACATGCACACTTACAGTGCACTTACCACTGCTCCTACCTGGGGCTGGCTGCTGCTGACGCAGAGCATGACCCCGCCCCTCCCTAGACTCGGCAGACTTAGCCAAGTCGGAGCAAGTGAAAAATAAAATGATAATAAAATGAAAGCATTTTTTCATTTGTTGTCTTTCAGCAGTGGGGCGACGCTCCTCCGCCATAACGGAGGAGCCGCCCCTGAGGCTGTGCCTAGCACGGCACTGCTGTGGCGGGGGTGGGCGCAGAGCCTGGCTGGAGGCTACCCCATGTGACCAACTCTCCCGATGTGCACCGCACCTGTGCTTCTGTTTAATAGGTTTGACATTTGTACAATGTGTGCATGCCCGATCCGCACAACATATATATATATAACAAGCTTACTGGCTTTGCAACATATGTTAAAAGTTGTTTTCACTTGTTTATTTCTCTATGATCTTTTTGGAAGAAGGTTTAAAGAGGCAGTGTCAATCTGTTTTCCGTGATGAAAAGAAGAGTAGTAGAAAGAGTGATCATCTATTTTGGAGCGGTCAAGCCCTACACCGTTGTGGTGACTGTGGTTTTTTTTCTTGTAGTGGATATCCTCACACTTTGCTTCAATGCTCCCATTTCCGGTTATTGCCACTTCTGACATGTATTTCACTTTTCGATATCAGTTGGGCTTTGTATGGGTAAATGATGTGCACAAGGGTGAAGGCAGATGGTCCCCTGAAAATAAGTATACATGAGTATATGGAATTTTTAAACCCAATGCTGAACGCAAGTTAAACGTTGCGATTTAAATGCAAAATATAGAGCCAAGAGGTCCACGAAGCAACAGATGGCCAAAAAGAGAAGAAGGGTTATTAAAATCAAGAAATGTATTTGGATGTTTCGAGTCTCAGACATTCAGTACCTTCCAAGTTGGAGGAAGGAAGATGGAATCTTTGGCCAGAGAGGCTTCCAATTCCCATTTGGTGTTCAAAGGCAGACATTCAGTGCATTCCAAGTCCTGATAGAACCCTCAACCAGAGAGGATTCCATGGCCCCTTTGGTGCTGAGACAGACATTCCTTCAATGCCCTTCAATTACTGATGAAATCCGTGACCAGAGAGAATACAAATTATAGAGTGACGACGCTTGATAAGACAAATGAATGAAGAGGAATGACTGAAAACTCCACTATATGTGTATATATTGATGTATATTCATTATGATTTTTTTCCAAAACATAAGACCGGTGAGACAACTAGAGTTGTCTGTAGGCAAAACCTAAAAAATGGCCAAAGTATGAGTTGATTTTGATTTAATGAAAATGTGTGCTTAAGGACACATCTGCACTAAAACAAAAACATTTCTATTGAGACAACTATATTTTCTTGTACCTGGCCAAACTTGACCTAAATTAGGCCTAAAAGCCATTTTGGATTTCAACGCACCCATGATATGTGTTTCCATTTCTCTTTTCAACACACATAACCATAATGTGGATTTTGTAATGCTCTGTACTGACATGCTGTTCCCGAAGAACTCCGAAGGAAGCCTTTCACAACATGGAATGATCTTCCTGCCAGTAATACTGTGAATCCATTCATTTATGAGGCTTCCATTGTTTCTGTAACCAGATTCGTGCTGCCTCATCCGATGACATTAGGTCAGGATAGGACAAATTATTATTCAATTAGGGGTTAGTGCTAGGGTGGTGGCAATAGGTGGTGATGTCTAAATTCTGTGTTGTGATTCCTTTGCTTTTGCTCACCTTATGCTGACTGTGCAATTGCCACTGAACTGTACTGTGGATTTTCCTATAAAAGATGGTGCATTTTAGAGGTGAGCCAGTCATCACACCCAGAGGAATATGGCTCATTACATTGCGATGTATTACATCGCGTGCTTTTACAACGCGGTCGTTACAACGACCGCATGGTTAGTACGCAATGAATTTACATCGCAAGTCATTACAACGACTTGCACTAGGGGGCGCGCTGGACTTAGGAATACTATTAATTACTATTCCTACGCCAGTTTGTGCAACAGTAGGGAAGGTGTTGGAATTCATTTCCAATACCTCCGTGCCCCCTAGTACAAGTCGTTGTAATGACTTGCGATGTAAATGCATCGCTTACTAACAACGCAGTAGTTGTAACGACCGCATTGTAATAGTAGCGCGATGTAATGACAGCGTTGTAACCGCTGTTTCCCCACCCAGAGTCTAGAGACTGAGGCTGTTTGTCACTTACTTTGGAATTAAAATATTTTGCCTTGAATTCGTCATTCTCTTGCTGTATTTAATTGAGCCTTCTGCTACTACCGTATATTGATATACTATGCATTCTGACTATTATTTTTGCATTCTGTATTGCACCTTGAATTATTTTAATAAACCTTCATGGTTTACATTTTAGTTCTGACTCCAGATATATTTCCTTGTAAGGCTAATTATTTGATTTGTGTTAGGGTGCCATTTAGGGCCACATTGCCTCATACATGCTTGAAGTACAACACTGTCCTGATCCTGTGTGGGCGCTTTATCTTGGTTATCTGATAAGATGGTGTCAAAAAGTCAGCCTGATACCAGACACCATCCTGCCTGATTCAAACAAACTTACCAGTTCATTTCAGGCTGACCCTTCAATTCACTGAACTTTCTGTGCTATAACCCAGACCAAACAGTGCAGCAGTATTATAAAGCATAGAGCTGGTGCTATGGGGTTGAGTCCTTTTAAATCGATCACATTGAGATTTTGCTCTTGGCCATGGAGATATTTCCTGTGGAAACCCATTTTACATCCTTCATGTCTGCTAAATTTTGCCAAAAACTTCTCAGGACTCGGACTTCCTAGTAATCTATCCTGATAAAGAAAAAGCGGAACTTGTGCCCCCGCCATGCGCAGCCTTGCCATCAATGATGTCATTTCAAATGTTGCAGTTATGTTATTTTTGATGTTATAGAACATGTCATGAGTGATGTATTATGTGGGGTAATTAGCAGTGCATGGCGATGGTACGAGTCAGTTACCTTAGGGCATGAGTTACAGTTACTCGAGATAACTATAACTAGGGAATTTCAGTGTTTTTTTTTTAGTTTAAAACGTTACGTTGTCACTGAAATTTTCACCTTACTATCACGCACTTTTAACCTTTGTTTTTTTCTGTGAATTTCTAGCTGTTTTTTAATGTAAAGTAATATTTTATTACCATAAATAAAGACAACCCTCCACAAGTAGCCAACCCCCATGCTGTAGGATTTGTCGCAGAGCCAGGACTGTGGCCCGGCCCTGTGTCCAAACCAGCAGGCAGCCAACATGGACTATGGTGGGCCCGGAGCCTTCTTTCTTTGAAAAGGGGAGGGGTTCGAGGTCCTACTCCCTGAGTCTATAGTGGCCCTGGGGACCCCAACCCTGGGGCCTTATGTGCTTCTGGGTGACTGCCATAGTGCCCACCCGGGGCACTCACCAAACACTGCGTTGGGGGGGCTGCGGAGGAGCATCCTAGGTGCTGCAGGAGCCAGCATTGCTCCCACCTGGCAGGAACAGCTGTTTTTGCTTGTTCTCGCAGGGTGAGAGCAATCAGAGTTTCCCTGCCCGCAAGAGCACGGGCAGGAAAACAAAAGTCTGCTCCCACCCGATGGGAGCACTTTCAAACTCCTGCTGGATGGGAGCAGACATGCTTTTCCTGCCTGTGTACTTGCGGGCAGGAAAACTACTGTGTCCAGGGGGTGGGCTACCCAGGACACAGTATATGAGCCGGTGCAGGACCTTTTAAGACTCTGGGAGGGGGACCACGCAGCCTTCTCCGCTATATTTAAGTGACGGCTGCGGGGATGGGAACCCCGGGGTCCATTGTTGGCTTGGAGAGTGGGTGCTGCATGCCACTACTCTCCTAATAAGTAGTAGACCAGCTCAGGGAGGGAGTTGCTCACCCCTCCCCTTTATATAAAGAATTGGCCCCGGGGGTTGGGCAGCCCTGGGCCGTAATTGGCCAAGGGAGGGAGGCTGTGTGACCCGCCTCTCTTATTTTTTAAATTTGGCCCTAGGGGATGGAGTCACTGAGACCTCGATACATCTCATTGATGGGAGTTGCATGCTCCCCTGCTATTTCTTCTTCACTGCAACCCCCAGCCGGCATTGGAGTCCCGCATTATCGTGGCTTTAAAAAAAAAAATATATATATATATTTTGGCCACAGGGAGGGTACTTTGGTACCCACCCCATCCCCACAGGGCCTAGGGGAGGCATGGTATATCTACCCTGCCCTTTGTATTATTTTTTACATTTCAACTCTGGACAGGGGACTAAGTCCTTGAGTCCTGTAATGGTTGCCTGCAACATTTTTCTTCATGCTGCCGGCAGCCAATCCGAGTTCTCGCTCTGCAGGAGTGTGTCTCCTATGGGAGCAAATTGGCCCAAGGGAGAAAAGTCCCTTGGGCCAATCTGAATGCTCTGTTTTTTTAAAAATTGGGATTGAGGTACTCACATGAGTCCCTCGTACCCAACTGTCCAGATATACAAATATTATTGATCCTTAATTTCTTAAAAACTACGGAGTGGATTTACAGCATATCACCAAAAGCACCTTTCTGGATCAACATCTAGCGTCCTGCCAAATTTGGTGTAATTCCGTTCAGCAGTTTTTGCGGTAGTGCTGTTAAAAAAAAGAGTCTATGGAAAATACATGGGTATTTTGTGTTTTTTGGACGCCCCTTTTTATCGGTCTCTGCTTGACGGATCACCCCAAAACTATCCAGGAAGGAGTTCAGGTGGATGAATTAAAAAAAAAAAAAAAAAAAGTTTGTGAAGATTTAGCAAACATCGCCAAAGCTATTAGCAAACCAATAAACGCTCGTCCTATGGAAATGCAGACCTAACTATAAAATATATTCACTAAAAAAACAAGAAAGGTTAAATTAACATTAGAATTAGGTGAAATTTTCAGTAACAACGTAACATTTTAAACTGTAAAAAACACTGATATTAACCATTTACAGTTATCTCAAGTAACTATAACTTGTACCCTAAGGTAACTATAACTTGCGCCGCCACCATCCACAGTTTTCTCATCAATAATTTCACTGCAAATGTTGCAGTGATGTTATCAATGATGTCATAGAAGATGTCATGAGTGATGTAATATGTGGTTTAATTAGCAGTGCATGGCGAGGGAGAGAGTTACTATTACCTTGGGGCACAAGCTATAGTTACTTGAGATAATTTTAACCATAACAGTTGAATTTCAGTGTTTTTTAGAGTTTAAAACGTTACGTTGTTACTGAACATTTCATCTAACTATAATGCTACTTTAACCTTTGGTTTTTTCAGTGAATTTCTAGGTCTTTTATTTTAACATAATGTAATATTTTATTATCATACATAAATCTTCCAGCTGTGTGCAGCGTGGGGTTGGCTGCATGCGGGGGGTTGGCCGCAGGCCTATCTCTCAGGGCCATATATATTTTAAAGGGAAAAGGGGGCTGCGTGGCCCGCCTCCCCGAGCCTCATTAGGGCCTGTGGACCCCATCCCCCAGGTACTTGTTTATTCTAAAGGGGAGGGGGGCTGGTGCCCCCCCTGCTCGAGCCTTATTAGGCCCTGGGAACCCCATCTCTCAGGGTCAATTTTAAAATAAATGTATGCCCCCGTGCCTTGTTAGGCCCTGGGGACCCCATCCCCCTAGGCGGCTATTAAAATTAAAGGGTAGGAACATAGCCCCCCTCCCCAAGCATGGTTAGGCCCTGGGAACCCCAGAGCCCTTACTAAAAATAAAGGGGAGGGGGTGCTGCATGGCCCTCCTCCCTAGGTCTTCTTAGGCCACTCCTTTAAATAAAAGGGATAGGGGACGTGCTGCACCCCTCCCTGAGCCGTTACCGGCCCCGGGTACCCCATCCCCGGGGCTTTCTTCACTTATAGATGGCTGCCCTGTTGCTCACCTAGGGCAACCACCATATTCTCTTTGGGGGATGCAGTGCCAGCCCCAAGGCCCCCACAGCCCTAGCTGGCTCCTCGCATGCAGCTTGAGCCGGCATTTCTTCCACCTATTTATACTGCTCCCGCAGGGCAGGAGACAATTTTGATCTGTTTCTCTGCCCCCATCAGTGCAGGCAGGGAAATAAATCGAAAGTCCGCCTCCAGCGGGTGGGAGCATTTTTAAAGATCCCGACTGCTGGGAGCATACTTGCTGTTTGCTACCGTTTGGCAGGAGATTCAAAAATACTCTCGCCAACTGAGAGCAAACACAAGCTTCCGTGCCTATGCCAGTGCAGGTAGGGAAACTGCTATGTCCCGAGGGTGGACTCCCCAGCACATAGCTACTGAGCTGGCCCTGGGGGATAGGGTACCCAGGGTCAATGATGGTTCATGAATGGAGGTTGCACGCCCTCCTCCCTTTTTCTTAATTTTACGGCCCCAAGGGTGGGGTACCCAGGGCCATTAGAGTGTGGGGTAGGGAGGGCCCCCTCCCCTTACAAAATATGCTGGGCCTCTGGGGATGGGGCCCCTGGGGCTGAAATCCGCCTGGGGAAAAGCGCTGCGCGCCTTCTCCACCTCAAAAAGCGCTGGGCCCCGGGGCATGGGGCCTCCAAGGCCGAAATTGGTTCAGGGAGGGGGGCCGCAAGTTGCTGGCTGAGAATATGGGATTGTGAGTGTGTCCGGCGAGGTGCGTGGGTTCCGTGACCAGTTGGGAGAGCCTGAGTATTTCTATGCTCTTGAGTAAATTGGTTGTGTTGGTGTCGTGGAGGTCTTCCAGGTGAAAGTTGAGGTGACCGAGGAAGAGGAAGTCTTTTGAGTTGATGGCCAGCGGGAGATGAAGTCGGAGATGGCCTCGCAGAAGGTGTGGTGTGGTCCGGGAGATCTGCATGTGAGGGTACCTCTGACCGTTGTTTTGCTGTTGGTGTTGATCTGAAAGTTGAGGTGTTCCATGATGGGGGGGTAGTGGTGTCGGTGGTGGCTGTGCAGTTGAGGGGACTCTTTGTGGATGATGGCTATTCCACTGCTGGGCTTGATGGTGCGGTCCTGGTGAATTTTTTTATATCCGTTAGGTGTAGTGGTGGCAATGTCGGGGGCTGATGCTGGGTTCAGCCAAATTTTGGTGAAGAAGACGATGTCAAGCGTGAGGGGGGTGATGGTGTCCCAGATCGCGCTGGCATGCTTGTGGAGTGATCAGGTGTTTATCAGCAGGAATTGGAGTTGACCTTTTGCTGTGGCGGTGGGCGGGGCTCGGGAGCAAAGGGCTCTGTGTTGCAGTGGAAGGGGCAGTGACGGCAGGAAAATGGTCCTGCTATTGATCGTGGAGAGGCACGGTTGCAGTTGTTGCGTTGTGCAGGGTTGAGGGCCGAAAGTTTGGTGCTAGTGTACTTGTGGATAAATGGGGGCAGGGTGTAGATTGAGTAATTGTGAGCTGTGGACTGTAGTAGAAGGGGTTGAGGTTGAGCAGGTATCTAAGGTCAGCAGTGACAACGCTCAGTCTGTTCGACGTGTTAACAATAGCAGCTTGTAGTAGAAGGGATGGACAAAGAGTAGCCTGCAGAGGTCAGCAGTGACGCTGCTCACTCTGTAGTGTGAGATGCTGATAATAGTCTGTTTTAACCGGGGTTGTAGTACAAAGAGGTAACAATGGGTGGTCTATAAAGGATAGAGGTTGCAATGCGCAATCTGTAGTATGAAGTGTTGACAAGGACCGTCTGTAATTTAAAGGGGCGACAAAGAATGGGCTGTCACGGTCAGAGTTTACTGTACTGAGTCTGCAATATAAGGGGTTGACAATAGCGTCCGTAGTAAAAGGGATTGAGGGTGAGAGGTCTGCGGAGGTCAGTAGTGACAATACTCAGCTGTAGTATAAGGAGGGGACAGCAGCGTCTGTAGTCAACGTTTTTGGAGGACATGGAGGGAAAATTAGAAATCTGTAGAGGACAGAGCTGACAATGCTCAGCCTGTATTATGAGTACTAAGGAAAAGTTGTCTATAGTAGAAGCGACGGACGACTAGCAGTCTGTAGAGCAGCAGTTACAACCCTTTAGTGTGAAGTGTTGACAGTTGCAGCCTGCAGTACCAAAGGTTGATGAAAAATAGTCTCTATTGGCCTGAGTTGATGATGCTCATCGTGTGATATGAGGAGTTAACAGTCTGGGACGGTGGTCCGTTGCCTCGAGAGGCCAGGAGTGACGATGCTGTCTGCCTATAGTTTGAGAATTTGCTACTAGCAGTCTCTAGATGAAGGGCTAGTGGTCAGATGCCTCTAGAGGCCTGAGTTTACACTGCTCAGCCTGTAGTATAAGCAGTTGGTAATAGCAATTGGTAGTAGAAGAGGCAGATAAAGAGTGGTCTGCTGAGGTTATGATGAGTGATGATGCTCAATCCGTATCAAGTGTTGAGAATAGCTGTCTGTAGTAGAAAAGGTGGATGAAGAATGGGGTGTAAGACCCAGAGTTGACAATGCTCAGTATTTAACATGAGGCATTGACATTAGAAGCCTGTAGTAGACGGCGTGTAGTAAAAAAGGGTAAAAATTAGTAGCCTGTAGAGACCAGAAGGGATTATCCTCAGCTTCTAGGATGAGTAGCCCGCCTGTAGTAGAAGGCACTGACCATTAATAATCTGCAGTGGTTGAAGTTTACATAGAGTCGAAGAGCGATGTCCTTTTAGAGAGGACTGGGGATGAAATCTATTTGAAAGGGTGACTTACGACTGACTATAGCATTTAATTTCGCTTCCTTTCACACACCAGTTTAGGTTACTTCCAGGGACGTGGCTTCAGGAGGATGTTTAAGTTGTTACACGCCCCTAAAGAATGTATTCTCGAGTAAGTAGTTGGGTACAAGTGCTTTCAGTCGGGTATGATGAAGTGTGTGTTGAATTTCTCCTGCGATTTGTACATGTCCATACTGACAAAAAACCACACACATACACCCACACCTCCCCACACATCTGTTTTGAATGCCTTAAAAAATGTTGATTAGTTTGAAAAATGTTGTGTTTTTAGTGCCCCTAGCCATCCACCCTCCTCTCTTTCCACTGCCCCTTAAGCCCCTCTAATGTCCTGCTTCTCCCAGTGTGACTGTTGGGAACCTGAAGCTCAAACCCCCCCCAAACCCCCCCATCAAAAAAATATCTTATTGACCAAGCTACGCCCCTGTTTACTTCCTTGCAGAATGTAGCCCATTACTCAGAAATTGTGTAAGGGTTTCCAGTGACACCAGGTGCTTTAATTCACAAATAACCCTGCGTGTTTTCAGGATTGTGAATAGAAGAGTAGAAGAGTTTCAGAAAGACTTCCATTTGTTGTTCTCGTTTTGCCTCCAGTGGCAAGTTGGCCGGCAGCCAAGCACGTCCGAAATGCAGAGTAACTGGATGAACAGGAATACACCTATTTCAAGAGTGGAAGGAGCGCTGGCAGCTCCCACGTGATACAAAATACTCCTTCGCTCTGATTGGCGGGCCTATTGACGAGAGTGGCGGATGTGGCTGTTGTGCTACCAGGTCATGACCTGACTAGCCAGATGGTTGGGATAGATCCGTACTTGTGACTTCACTCAAAGCATTAGGGTTTTTGTTTTTGGCCTTGTTAAACAAAAGCAGAAAGGATGTGAATTCAAGATATTTACAGATAGCCCAACCATCAGCTTAAGTGTTCTGGAATCAAATCTGAGAAAAAAGAAGATGGAATAACTTGACACGTCCTACTGTAGGCAAAATCAACACTGAGCTGCGACTCGGTTCACACACTCACTGTGCTTATATTACTAGAAGTGAACGTGCCAATAAATTAACAGAGGGAGCAGAGTCGGGGATCTGGCTGCGCTCTAAGAGCCTGTAAGTTTGGGGGGGTGGCTACTAACGTTGGGGCAGGTAGGGTTTGGGGCCTAATGGGGCACAGGGAATAAGGACACAACCACTCTGGATCTCAGTTCTGTGCCGTCAGTCACGAGCGCTGACGTCACCGTTTATTTATACTCCCTGGTCCGCGCCCGGCCGAGGGCGTTGCGGTGGCAACATTTTATTACAAGAGCCGGGTGGCTCACTACATCCCATCCCACCAACAGGTGGCCCAACGAAGCACTGCAAACGTAACACAACAAGGAACAGTCCTGTATTGATTGTTCAAATGCCCCACGCCTTTGTCCCTGTTATTTCAGCACATGAAGTACTTCAAGCGTGTACTGGGCTGTGGATTGTCTCTCAGCCGATAAGGGTGTCTTCCTCAGCTATTGGAACCCCCCGCTGGTTCCCTGTTTCCTCCTACGGGTAGCTCCGCCTCCGGAAGTTCTTCCTCATCCACCTGGGGGTCTTCCGGCTCAGACAACTGGGCGTCCCCATTTACTGGGGGTACCATTGTTTCCGGGCGCATCTCTGTTCCTTCGGTCCTGCCTGGCTCCGGGCCCACCACTTTCTTGAACCATGATGCGTTTCTCGCTATTTGATGTCTCCCTCTTCTTGCCGTGATCATGGACCCTTGAACTCGTATCACCTCCCATGGCTCCCTCTCGAAGGGAGTGAGGAACTTCGAGCCTGGGTGCCTGTTCTTGACAACCACCTGGTCTCCTCTGCGAATAGTGCAGTTTTTGGCCTTCCGCTTCTGGCTCGCTTTGTCGTTGGTCTGCTGTCGCTTGGACTGTGTTCGAGCGCTGTCCAGGACAGAAGGCTCCCACCTTGGACTGGTAGGCACAACGTCTCTTACATTTCTTCGCATCATTAGATTGCTAGGAGCACACCCCGTTGTAGAATGCGGGGTCTGACGATAGGCACGTAAGAACCTCTGGAGGCACCCTTCGAGGTCTTCTTCTTGGTCTACACCAATCCGCAGGGCTTTGTTCACGGTTCTCATGAACCTCTCGACATCTCCGTTTGCTTGGGGCCACTGGGGTGTTATTTTGCAATGACGGATGTTGTGTAGGTTCAGATACTCACGGAACTCCTGCCCCTGGAAGGGGGGGCTGTTGTCAGTGCGTACCTCCTCGGGTGTAACCAACAGAGCAAATGTTTTTTCAAGGACCGGCCTCAGGTCCTCAAAAGCCGTTGAGTGTACCACCGGAAACTTGGAGTAGCTGTCCATCATGACCACCGTGTGCCTCCCGTCCGGGAAGCTCCCAAAATCCAGGCTGATGTTTGCCCAGGGCTTGGTGCTGGGTGCTTCGGTGTTTATGGGAAGAGTTGGAGGTTCCGCTCCCGTTATTAGGCATGCATGGCAACCCCTCATTTGTCTTCTACCATCCGATCAACACCGGGGAACCACACCTTGGATCTGATGCGGGCCTTGGTCTTCTCGATCCCTTGATGTCCTTGATGGGCAAGGTCCACGGTCCTTCTCCACAGTTAAGATGGTATCACCAAACGCGCACCCAGGAGTATCACCCCTTGGCAACCTTCACTCAGCTCCTCTCGACATCTCCACAGGCTGAGCCTCGCCTCCCGTTCCTCGTCCGTCAAGCCGCTCGACCCTTGGAGGAACGTTTTCCACTGATGGTTGTGCAAGGTTTCCTTGACCGCCTGGAGGCAGACGTCTTTGTTGGTGGCCTGTACAATTTCCTCCACCGACAGCGCCCTGGGACATGCTGCATCTACAATCTGCTTCACAAACGATTCCGATCCTTCGTCAACCTCGGACGGGACCACTTGCCGATCTGCAATTGGATGCCGGGACAGGTAATCGGCGGGGTTGTTAACTCCTGGGCGGTAAACAACGTCAAAGTTGTAGTGTTGAATTTGGACAGCCCACCTCTCAATTCTGGGCGGCCTACTCCTGGCCATACCCCCGAATAGCGGTTCTAGTGGCTTGTGATCGGTAACCACGGTGAACTGGTGACCACACAGTTAGATGTCGAAATGCTGGCATGCCCATCTGATGGCCAGTGCCTCTCTTTCAATCTGGGCGTACCTTGTTTCTACTGGAGAGAGCGCACGGCTGGCATAAGCAATAGGTACCCACTCCTCGCTGTTATCCTGCTGCAGTAACACCGCTCCCAAGCCCACTGGGCTGGCATCGACCACCAGCTCCGTCGGATGTGCTGGCTTGAAGTAGGCCACCGTCGCCCCCATCAACAGTGCTTCTTTGATGTTGGTGAACGCTTCCGCTTCCGCACTGGACCACCGCCATTTGACGTCCTTCTTCGTCAGAGCTCTGAGCGGCTCCGACAGCGCGGCCAGATGGGGTATGAATCTACCACAGTAGTTCGCCATTCCGAGAAAACTCCTCACCTCAGACTGGTTTTGGGGAACTGCTGCCGCTCCTATGGCCTCCACCTTCGCCGGATCCACTTGCAGTCCTCGATCCGAGAATCGGTACCCGAAGAATTCCACCTCATTCGTGTAGAACTCGCATTTTCCTTTGTGGAGAGTCAGACCCTGCTCCACGAGCCGCTGCATCGTCGCTCGGAGCCGCACGTGGTGTTCTTCCAGAGAGTTGGAGAAGATAAGGACATCGTCGCTGATATTGATGACGCCCACCAACCCTGAGAGCGCTTCCCTGATAGCATCCTGGAAGACCTCGGCCGCCGAAGACACCCCGAAGCTGAGGCGCTTGAACCTCCGGAGCCCCACGTGGGTTGAGAACGTGGTGATGTAACAGCTTTTCTCCTCCAGGACCAGTTGGTGATAGCCAGAGTTCAAGTCCACTTTGGAAAACCACTTGGCCCTGTTAATGTCTGCAACTATCTCATCAATAGTGGGTGTGATATGCTGCTCCCTCTTGATGGCCTAGTTGGGCAACCTCATGTCCACACAAAGGCGAATTGCCCCCGGTTGCTTGGGTTTGGGGGCAATCGCCAACGGTGAAACCCACGGAGTGAGGCCTGACACTTTCTCAATGACTTCATCTCGTTCCAGACGCTCCAATTCCGCTTCCACTAGAGGACTCGGGTGGAATGGCACCCTGCGATGTCTCAGGGCTACCGGCTTGACCATGTTGTCTATGTGGAGTTTAACTTCGACCACTTTTAGACAGCCTAGACCCTTGAACAGCTCGGGGAATTCAGCCAGCACCGACTCAGCATGGGACTGGTGCACTTGTCTCGCAAACATCACCAACCCCAAGTCTTCGGCTGAGTGGCACCCCAGGAGCGATCCTGCGCTGTCTCGTGTTACGTGGAATCGAGTGATTGCCGATCTTTCACCATGCCTGACCTCCACCTCGACCACGCCTAGCAGTGGAATGGGAATGTCCCCCCCATATGTAAAGATCTTCGCCTTGGTTTTGAGGAGCACCGGTCTTGGCTCCAGTCTTTCGTATTGAGCCGCGTCGAGGATATTGACAGACGCCCCAGTGTCGATGAGTGCCTTGATGCAGTTATCCCCTATCCACAGCTGACATTTTGGGGGTAGACGTTTCTTCGTGATGGCCCCTCTCGTGTGCGAGATTACAAACACTTCGTCCTCCTCGTCTTCCTCCATGATGTTCATCCTGTGGCACATGTTCTCTACTTCCTCGGCCTCCTGCGCGGTGCGTACTGTGGGTCTTTGTCTGCTTCCCCCTGCCGCCGACCTGGCTGTGCTCATGCAGACCTTGGCAAAATGACCAAACTTGTTGCACTTCAGGCATTGCTTGCCTTGTGCCGGGCACCCCCTTGGTGGGTGACTCTCCAGGCCGCAGTTTCCACATCCTTTCTTTCCGGGGCACTCCCCGCTGCCGCCTTCTTTGCCGCGGCCGCCGAACTTTCTGATAGCTTCCACCCTCTCCTCTTTGATGGGGTGTGGATATAGAGGCTGCTGAGCAGCCGGTCGTCTCGCCAGTGCTGATTCCATCTCTCCTGCTCTCGCGTCTGCCAGCTCGTGGGCTCTTCCTAACACCAGAATGTCTACTAGCGATATCCCCGGTTGGCGTAAAATGAGCTTGCGCAGTTCCGATGATTTGCACTCCAATATCAGTTGCGCTCTGATCTCAAATGGCCGATCAATGCCCACACACGAGCTTGCCAACTTCCTGAGTCGCGCGTGGAACATGTCCACCGACTCCTCCTCCTTTTGCTTCGTCTGGCGCAGTTTGAAATGCTCGAAATCAGGGTTAACTTGCGGGTCAAAGTGACAGTTGAGCACCCTGACAGCCTTCTCATAGTCATCACTGTCCCCTGTATCTTGGAGATCCTGAAAGAGTTCATATAGCTCCTCCCCTCCCATGTGTAGCATGGTAGAGCGCTTCACTGCGTTATCTTTCTCCCTCGTGGCGATAAAGTAATTTTCCAATTGCCCAATCCATTTGCGCCATCTTGGCGCTGCTGTGGCCGGATCAGCTAGCTGGCTAAACGGCGGCAACGCTTTCAACGACATGTGGGAGCTCTGAGCTGACGGTCCTGGGGCATTTCCCCCTGCTTGCTGCGACATGTCTCTGGCACCACCTGGCCCTTGCTCACTTGCTTGTCTGGGCTCTGTGCTCATAGGATCCAACCTCCACAGTTCCTGCCCTGCGCTGGCTCTCCACTGTTCTGTGATCTCGACGTAGGGGAAGACTGGCCTCACTCAGTCCTGCCCAGCCGTTTTTTCTGCCTTGCCTAGACTGTCCTCCAAGGCACCCCCTGCCAGCCACTAGTCCTCCCAGCCACCAGCACTCATGTTCAGGGCCTCCACTGCCTGTATTGCCCCCTCAGTACACTTCTGGCAGCACCCCAGCTCTGCACCGTCTCAGCTCCCCAGCGCTGTGTCACCCAGCTCCTTGCCTTCTTTAGCTGAGCTGTCCTGCTGCTCCAGCGCTCAGCACTAGTGTGGGAGGGACCGCCGGTGCCAGCGCACGCTCCTGCAGTAGGCCTCACATCCTGGGATTGTTCGGAGCACTCCTCGATGCACACGTGCTCAGGGCCTTGCTTCGCTTGGTTGGCCCCCCGCAGCACACTCCCAGCAGCACGCCTTGTTCCCAGGGAGGAGCCGCCGTTGTGCGAGCGCGCCCCTGGTGCAGGCCTCACCCTCGCGGGACCGCAGAATCTGGCGGCGGCGCACGTCACGTGCTGTTCACGCTGCTCGGGTCCGCACAGCAGGCTCCTCACCTTCTCTCCGCCCACCAACAGCCACCGCCTCTTCAATCGGGCCGCGCGCAGCAACAGCGCGGCCCGCGGACCACGCTCCTCTCAATGCAGGGCCTCAGCACCCCTGGCGCGCCTTCAACGCCGATGTGCGTCGCGATGCCACGCTCAGGCTTCACGCACCCGCCTCGTCGCCAATGTAAGTTTGGGGGGGTGGCTACTAACGTTGGGGCAGGTAGGGTTTAGGGCCTAATGGGGCACAGGGAATAAGGACACAACCACTCGGGATCTCAGTTCCGTGCCGTCAGCCACGAGCGCTGACATCACCGTTTAGTTATACTCCCTGGTCCGCGCCCGGCCCAGGGAGTTGCAGTGGCAACATTTTATTACAAGAGCCGGGTGGCTCACTGCAGAGCCGTTGCACGAGCCGAGCCATGCAAATATATGGTAGGTCTATCGTTCAACAAACGTGAAAATAAGATAAGGTTTTGTCAGAATTAAAAAAAGTTACTTCTTTCACATGCTGAAGCATTTCACCTTGATATATCAGATTATATCACTGCATGGAGAGGCATTTATTAAGTGATAGTTTTTAAACATGAACCTAGAAACATTCACACCCCCCTCAAAGCCCTGGCAATGTGCATTTTATCGGTGTGCTAGATTCTTATTTTACATGGTGCAAAAATATAGTGGATTAAATCAAACACAAGAGGTTTTTGTACAGCGCACTTCCTGATCTCCATATTTCAAGGTGCTCTCATATGCAATAATGAAGAACAAGGAAGCGGGTACAAGCGAGGAAAGTCGGGATTGAGCCCAGTTTATCTAGTTTCCATTGTGCAGTTCAGCCACTTGATGGGTATCTCTTTTTCTCACCTGTTTTGCATTAAATTTCCATGCTTTATCTTTAATTCTTGGTGCATGAGATTAGAGACAGGGTGGCAGACAAAAGCCAAATGAAAACTCGGCTCGTTTGGTGTCTAGCTGCTCAAAAGGACCTCCAGCTGAGCCAAGCCAGGCATCAGGTGTGAGCCTGATGTGGGCTTTCAGTGACTTGGCCCCCTCTCCATATTACAAATGCCCTAGCAATATAAACAAACCAAAGACTACACTAACAGTAGGCATTGCACATGGCCCATGCACAAATAAACCTGACACAGACAACATGCAACCATGTGACACAAGTCTAGAAAAAAGTGTGGTGGCTCAGTACATTACTACATTGGCGTCTAGCTATGACAATTACACACACAGTGGCATTGACAGAAAATAGATTGCAATGATTTTTTTTTTTAAATTAAACCGAAAAATGTATTACATTTAATAACTTTTTCTAATATTTTTTCATTAATCCACAACAGATGATTTCTTTGCTCAGTAACTCTATTTTAGTAACATACTCCTCTCGCTAGAGAAAAAACGTACATGTGCACACTGCTTGTAATAAGTTGTTTATCTTTTATTCTGCACAAGTAATCAATTTATTAAAATCCAACCTAAAGAGGTGTATAATAATCTAAATTTTTCAAATACTGTAATTATTTTAAAATACCTCACATAGCATAACATAATTATAATGACATTTAGTACCAGTATTTCTAAATACATTTAGAAATACTGGTACTAAATGTGATTTTAATTATTTTATGTTATGTGAGGTATTTAAAAAATATTGTGTTATTAAACATCACAGTGATTAACGTATGCTATGTTGAAGACACACTGACAAGACTTTATTATTGTGGAAATTAAGATATCAGTTGCTTTTAGGTCTTCCTTACATAAACATGGGCATGATCTTACAACCTTATTTTTGAACCAAATAGCGCCTTTAATTTTAAAAATTATGTTTTGTGTGTTATCATATGAACCCCGAATAAATGAAGGATTTCAATGTAGGGCGTTAGTGAATTTTGATATACAAAATTGGTATTTTTAATATGTATTTTGATTTTTCTGTATAAATAAGTTTTTCCTATTTGATTTTAATCTATTTATGTTTGATGATTTTTACTGCCCTGAAGAAGAGGGTCTTTATCCCTTGAAAAACATGTTGGCTGGCTGTGTATTAGTTTCAACTAAAGATTAATTTGTTCGAAATCGCACAGAAGTGGTGAGGAGGATTAATTTTAAAATGTGAAATGCTGAATGGAATTATAGTAGTTGAAAATTGGAGATTATTATATAGCTCCTTAGGTTGGATTTTCGTTTGGATAAAAGCAGTGGGGGCTGGTCTTGGAGGTGAAGGCACCCTAATCCAGTTTCTTTTTGGTTAGTAATCAACATATTACATCTGCCTCCTTGAGCTCGGTGGTGGGTTTATTTTGATCGAGGGGCTTCTGAGAATGTTTTTCAGTTTTTCTCAAATGACTAGCTCTGCCTTCCCCACCCAGCACACTAAATACCTTGCATGTGACAATTCTCTAACAAGGTAGGGTTTCACCACATGCATGGAATCACTTAATTCCGATAAACCTAGATCATGGTCATTTGTCATGTACTTGTCCTTTTTATATTCTGGTTGCTTGTCACCAATCACTTACCATCACAAGAGAGGGACTTTGGCATTGCCCACCTGTTGGGAGCCTAGAATACATGTTTTTATGGGCAGAAAATGTGTACTTCCACAAAAAAGTGCTAGCCCTTCACACCGCTGTGATCATTTTGTTTATTTATCTGGCTGCCTGAGCTTAAACTTTCAGGGACACACATGACATTGAAATGCTCTTGAAGTGTCTTAGATAGCTGGATAATTATGGTGGTTTTCTCTGGCATTAGAACAGGTAGGAGGGCAGTCATTAATCTACATGGATGTTGAGGTCTGATTTGAAGTTGCAACTGTCACCTGACCTTTTAATCTACACCAATATTATTATACAATTCTTTGCTTCCACACAAATACATATCCATTCCCATGCTATTCTCTTGCAATGCTTCACATTACCATACAACATTCCTTTAAAGCCAGAACTATTGGCATTGCCAATGCTTGTTTGTTTTGCATTTTCTGTAATTATTGATGGTAATTTTCAAGTGGTGTGCTTGGCTGCAGTTATCCTGAAACTGCTTCATCCTGAATTTGTCAACACAGAGAAAGTAAACACACCACCGCCACATTCATGCCCAGGGCCGGACTGGCGGTAGCGGGCACCAGGCGTTTCCCCGGTGGACCGCCAGGGTGGGGGCCGGTTTTGGGCCCCTGGGGGGCCATTTTCGTTACTGGGGGCTGGCAATATCGGCCCCCTGTAGCAAAATCGGCCGAAACCGGCACAAGCAAACAGCTCAGCCGTACCCTCCCCTTCCCCCCCAGGGGGGCCGGCCGAGCAGTTTGCCAGGGCTGGTTTCGGTTCCCAGTCCGGCGCTGTTCATGCCCCGTACATTTCTGCTGAATTGTCCTGGAATAGTAAAATCTTGACAGAGCAGGATAAATCCAGCACTGAGATAAAATAAAAGTATACAAACATACTTGTAGACATGTTATAACAGGCCCCCAACAAACAGCGCCCCCTCTTTTTCTCCCTAATTAAAAGATACCATGGCTGTGCAAAGTTGCATACTTTCTTCTACGCGTAGTACTCGTGATTCACCCAAGAAATAGAATAGTACATGCAAACAATGTGACTGCATAAAAAAATGATTTTGCACTTTTCTAGTGCAAGCCTTAATTTTTGGCTAGATAGTCGCATTAACTTTTAACACTGCGTATCCTTCGTGTGATCGAATTAATATATAATTTAAGGCATCGATTGTAAGGTCTGGAATCACGAAAAATGTTCCCTGAGACGAAAGTCACATGACGCATATGACACCATCAGTCTCAGTCTCTCTTCAGAAAACTTGTGCATTTTGCATCACATAATGATGCGATTTACAATCAGATTTCAAAACCGGTTAGCAAAAATGCTGCAAGCACAATGCAGGCATCACTACTTTACCGTGTGACAAACGTATATGCAAGCTGTTAGAAATGGGGTTTCTAGTTGGCAGTGGTTTGCACCCTGTCCAAGTAGGGACCCACACTCTAGTCATGGTAAGTGTAATACACACTTGGTTTACCTGTGCTCACCCTCTGGTAGCTTGACTCGGAGCAGTCAGGCTAAACTAAGGAGGCAATTTGTAAAGTATTTGTGCACACACATACAGTAACACAGTGCAAACACAGCAAAGGTACTCCACACCAGTTTAGAACAAGCATTGGCATAGCCAATAGGTCTCGCCTTTGGGACCATATAAGTGGTTAGCCATGCAGCACACAAGCTGCGAGTTTACAAACATCAGAAAGAAGACAGAGCAACCAGTCACATTTCATTTAACAGTGGTAGTTGCGCTGGACAATTTTTCAACCACGTGTGCTTGAAGCTTTGTGCTTATAAATTGCGGCCTAACTAAAACCAGCTCAAAGAGAAGCCTCCGGTGACAGTGTTGCCAACTTTAGGATTACAAGGCGCGTACAGAGTAATAAATACTTCAATGCCTCGTCAGGAGGTATGAGATACAAAACGGATAAAATACAATACTGACAACGGTATCAAACTTGCATGCCACCCAGTGCTTGAAATGGAAAAATAGAAGTGCGGGTACTATTTAACAGAGTACCTGCTTGTTTCTGAGAAGTGCCGGTATTCTCCAATTAAAAGTATTACGTTTTTCTTGAGAAGTGCAGGTACTCTCTCTCAAAATAAAAAAGTGCCAGAACTCCGTACCGGCCCATTCAAAGCACCGATGCCACCTTCATTTAAATGACTCCACAAGTTTCTGGGAAGTGATGTGGTCTGGTGGCTGAACTGGAGGCTGCCAATCGAGGCGGCCCGAGTTCTGATTCCAACAGCGTGTCCACATGTGACCCTGGACAGGTATCTGTCCCCTTCCTCACAGATATCACGACTGCCTTAAACAGGTGATCATCCACAGAGTAAAGTGTGCTAAAGGAGACACTCGTCTCTCTGGCAGAGGCCACTCCCACTGAAATATTGCAACCAACGTTCAGTATAGAATGGACAGAATTTGTCAAGCACAAGACACGAGGGTTGGTAGAATGTTATGTTAGGGTGCTTGGGTGACGCCAGCTGCATTAATTATCTGCCAATAGCCAACCCAGTAATGCTGAGAATGGCAGCATAGGTAACATCAGTGAAGAGTTTGATGAAGCAGTTTTGGTAAATAAAGAAAGTCTATAACACACTACGGACACAATCACCCCCCCCCCCTTCCCAGGTGGACCCTGTCCTGTTATTTCTGAATGCTTTCTGTAATACTTCTGTTTTTTGCCTTTATTATCTCCCTGTGTTCATTCTCCGCTCTGCACTGCAGCCCAGCTGAACTCACACTAGCGCCCTGAAGTAGCAGATTGTCGCAGACGGCACTTAATATTGAACTGGAATAACACCACAGACCGCGCTTGGTGTAGACCCTCGTGTCTACAATAACTGTGCGTTCACAAAAAGAAAAACATGCGAAGCACGCCAAAGACTCGGAAATGCCACAAGAGGCACACAGTAGCATCAAACGTGTTTTGGGCTAAAAAACAAATTGATATTTGGATGTGCGACAGAACAAAGGTTTTCACTGCACGTGTGTACTTTAGAGCTATCAGCTGACACTGAAGGAACAGTCAAAAAGGGAATGCAAGAAAGAATGTCTTCTTTAAGAGCATTCTTTCGACCCCTATGCATAATTATGCTAACTAAGCTTACTTTCTGAAATTTGGCAGTGAACATGTTTCTGGGTGTGCCGCAGAATTTGGACATCAGGCTGACCATATACTACATGCAGCCACGCGGTGAGTGACACAGAGAACAGAAAGTCCAATTACACAGGCGGGATGGGTACCCGTTGGGGGGGGCTGGTGGCCAACTGTTTAGTTTTGTACCACGATGGCCGCGCGCGCGCGAGAGAGAGAGGGGGGGGGGGGCAGGGGGAGGTCTGGATGGCAACATCTCTACTGCGTTCAAATGCTCACATTTCCCGGTTGACTCAAAGTGTGTGATCCTGGGCAAACGTCTTTTCATGGAGAGGTCCATTTGTTATTCGCCCAGAGAGCGGGGTTCAGAAAGGGTTAGGGCACTTCTGTCAAGCACTATAGACAGGAAGGGGGGCAGTGGACAGCCTACGAGCCGCTGGGGGTTCGGAACCTCACGAGTGTCCTTGCTCACGGGTTCTTGCTCAGTGAAGTTTGGGCCACTGCGTGAGCGGTGGTCGTGAAATACCTTGGCTGATAACGGAGATTCCATATCCACTATAGAAACGCAATGTTTTAAGGTTGGGTACACCAGGTCTCAAAAGATGCTGCTTTCTTGCTCGGTTGCTCACTCAGACTTCCACCCCATGAGATGGACAAAAGTCCTCAAACATCCTCTGGAGAACGTCAACAGCTGTTTCCTCCCAGTGTCATTTGGAGGCGCAGATATTCTACGCTCCGCGGTAAAGTCTCACAACACATCCTTGGAACAGCGGCAGGACCCTGCGGGAGGCACCGCAGGGCCGGGGCTCACCCGGGCAGAGCCGGTGGGCAGGGGGCGCAGAGATGACCGTGGTGTTGAAATCATATCACACACAGATAGATGCTGCTGAGATAAGCTTGTTAGATGTACCCAAAATATACTGAAAGGTGTATTAAGACAGAAGAAAAGATTTCCAGATGGGTTGGAGGGGGAATAGGCATCAAAGTTAAAAGAAACGCGCGGCCGCAAAAGTGAACGCGACCGCCATCTGTTTCCAATTAACGCGACCGCGAGACAGGCAAATGTAAACAAGCGCGGGCGCGATAATTGGAAACAGATGGTGCCGCTGCTCGCTCCCGCAAGGTGGATGCCGTACATGCACGAGTGCTCATTGGAAACAGTGCAGTACATGCACGAGTTTTCGAAAAAGTACAGACCGATTCCAAGAGGTCATCTCCTAAGCTGCGCTTGCGCGCTGCGCTAGGCTCGACCTAAAAATAGCCAATAGTAATTTGAGTAAAACAAGACCAAAATGACAAAAATCCAACATACACAAGTCAAGATATGAATTTTTCAAGATGATTAAATACTGTTATAGCACTTAGAAACACAATAGCTTCGGTAAGACTAGCTCGACCTGCTTGATGGGGACAAATCAACTCGTTCAGGCTGACTGCAATGGAGCACAGGCTGGCTACAGAGTCGTGCAGACCACGGTACAGTACCTTGGAGATGTTGAGAATCAAAGACGATGCAAGGCGCCGGGGAGGTGAGGCATCGCTGAGGCAGTTGCGGCGTCTGTTCCTTACTGCTATGCAGGTCATTGGTGTATCGGCGCTTGGGGATGGTGCGTTGCACAACAGAGGTAAGGAGACACTGAAGCAAGTGAGGTGTCGGTTCCTGAAGGCGGTGCAGAGTCGTTGAGCTGCTGACGCCCGAGATGATGTGAGGCGCAGGGGAGGTGATGCAGCAGTTGCGGTGAGGCCTCTGTTCTGATGGCAGACCTTTGCTTCCCCAGGTATATTTACATTTGCTGCGATTCCGCGCATGGTAAGGATATCCGCAATGCATGACCACCAGCAGTATGCTTGCCTCTATACTAAAAGACAACTAAATTCAAACCTTGGTGGCAAAATCAATGCGTTTGCTGCTGCGAGTTTGCCCCACCTTCCTCACTGTAGGCTCCCACCTGCCCAACACACCATCAACCGAATGTAAACAGCAAGACAGTGCCACCTGGTGGGTAAAACACCCACTGTGCAACAACTGGAGGTTATGTTGTATGGCCCAGTGGGCCTGGTCGCCTCCTAGAGGGCCCTTCACCCTGCGGGTTGAACAAGTAATGCACATGGGAATAACAAGGGTTTCAAAGGTACAGCCGTCGACAGCCACCCAGGGGAGTGGCCGGAAGACAGGTTAGGTGTATGATGTACAGGCGAACTTCTGAGTATCCCTAAGGCACCTGGGGAGGCATCAAAGGTTGATAGGACACTTATTGTTATTGTGCAAACAGGTGCAACCAGCCACAACCAAAGGGTTCTGGGCGGGCTTGGCAGCAGAGCGCATCAAGCAGGTGGGACAATAGGAATTCCAAGGTTTTAAAGGTACAGCCGTCCGTAGCCACCCAGGGGAGTGGCCGGAAGACAGGTTAAGTGTATCATGTACAGGCGAACTTTGAGCTGTCCAAAGGCACCCGAGGTTTGATGGGGTGCAGTGTTATTGTGCAACTAAGTGCAAGATGGATTAGTTATAATAGGGGTGCAGTGCTCATTATAGGATGTTAGTATCTGAGCATGTCTTTATTTGCCAGGATCAAAGGTCTGGGTGAAGGGCCGTCCGTGCGTCCTGTGAGTGGCACGATGGGAGGAATCCAATATATGGAGGCATGGGTTTCCATCACTGACTTACCTTGGTTGGGGGGCCCAGGCATGCGCTAGCACAGTTTGAGGTAGAAGCGCGGCACACTACTGAGATAATTTGGTTTGGGGCCCCAGGTTGCGCTGGAACAGCTTGTTTTAGAAGCTGCGGCACAAGTCTAGGGGGGGGGTGTCTCCCCTCCCATCAATTTGGTCATAAACCGGGGAGGCAATGTTTTGACCCTCCGGGGTAGGAGGGCATTGCGGCCAGATATGAAATACTTCTGGTATAAGTTAAACAACCAGTTGTGGGCAGGGGTGTTATGATGGGCAGAGATATCACCACTGTGAGTGTGGCGAGGGGTTCGGTCAGAGGATGCCGGGGATTCCTCACGCAGGAGAGTTTCCAGTGCCAGGCGAGGATCCACTGAACAGGGGGGTTTGGTTCATCAGGCATGGCCTGCTGCATGCTAAGTCCACTGGGAGTTTGAAAGAGGATGGGTCGCGCATGCCAGAGTGGGCATGGACTTGTTTTGCTGGACCTGGGAGAGGCCCTGGAATTACAAAGATGGAGGTGAAGAGGCCTACCTTGGTGGGGGGCCCTGGCTGTGACGGTGGCCACACCCAGAGCTGTGGCGAAGTTACAGGGCGATCCAGAGGCTGTGAGGTACAGGCGGGTACCATCTGCAGAAGCACAACAAGGGTGCAAAGGCCAAATATCCCCAGGGAGGTCCTCGCGTTGGACCCTGGAGGAGCGACGGCGCCCCGTTAGTCCTATGGGCGGTTGTGGACCTGAGCAACCGGGGGTTGCCTGGCAGGATCCGCCCCCTTATGGGGCGTGAGCAGGGGCGTGGGCTGTTGGTCCACCGGTGGGAGGGGTCTTCCCTCCCCCAAAATATGGCAAACACCGTTGGCAGGGCCACGGTGTAATTTGGCTCATCAGGTGGCAGGCGGCGAGGGGCTGCCTGCCTTGGGATCGCCCGTAAGATAACCCACCATGTTGGCATATTTGTAATGCTAATAAACCTGCAGCAGTTTTCTCCACAAAGAAGGTGTCTTGTCTGGTTATTTCTCTAGGAGATTGCTGTATGGGGGGATGGCGAGTGTTGCCGATATTGGCACTATGCTGCAGGCTCCCCGCCAGCCCTGGCTTCCAGTGAAGCTTGCACTTGTTCTACACATGCTGCAGCTACTGTGTGTGAGATGGAATCCTACTTTGGCTGTCCAGTCTATCTGATTTGCAGATGTGTGAGGGAAGCTTCCATTGTTACTGGCAGTGCTGTGGCTCTTGTGCGTGAGAAAATATACACTTCTGCTGCCTGTGCGGTGCCAGGCCCGTTATGAAACGTTGCAGTTTCCTAAAATGTTCACATTCCTTTCTTTATGCACAATGCCTGCAATGACAAATGACAATTTAGAGCAATAAACCCGTTTTGTGATGTGTGCAAAGATGCTCACTGTCAACATTCATGACTTGACATGGCCGTCTCTGTGCATTTTAAAGCTTGGAGATCATTTGCCCAGTTGATGTCTTTAGAAGGCATGAGAGATGGGGGAAGAGACAGCCCAGCATGAGACTGACTGTTGCCCAACCCAACCTTGCTGGCCTTTATGAGCACCTTCCGTTTTGTCATTTTACTTCCCGCTGAGCACTTGCGGTGGTTTCCACATCCCTTCAGGTCTGTATGCGAAGGACAATCCAACCCCCTCATCTTGGCCTTGTTGGACCGGCGCCGGGACCGCCAGCCAGCAGTGGCGCCTTCACGCTTGGCTACTCAGGACGTGGCCCTTCGCCTGGTGGCAAGCTCACACCGGAATCATTCTTTTCCATGAGAAGGTCCCTTTAATGGGCGCTTCTTTGAGGAGCATCCATGTCTAATCGCGTGTGAAAGGTCACCTTTGCCGGCTGATGATGTAAAGATCTGTGGACACCTAGAATCCTTGATCCATACGATCAGTCCAGACCGAAGACTGCCTTTCACCCTGCGGTGACTTTTTCCCTTGGCCTCTAGTCACATTGGTCTTAAATTCACACCGTGTTCTTCATAGTAGAAAGTGATCCAGATGCGGGAGCACCCTGAATAAAGGATTGCACCCCAAATCTAGCTGAACTGTCCAGTGCTGGATTGTGGCATGAATACATTATTCAAAGTAAGCCATTGCAGCACTCTGTTATGTGAACATCGTATTACTGTTAAGATGTTTATAGCCAACAATGTTCAGAAAGTAGTGCATCGGAGCACCAATCAATAATCATTTCGCGGAGTTCTGAAATCGCAGCATCTAGTGACGCTTGCAGGAGCCCTCCTGGGTCCAGGGGCACCAGGCTCACTCCCACTGCCTTGCCCAGTGACATTAGATCACTCCTCCCACCACATATGAACATAGACTCTATCCTCACCTGTCTGCGAGGCCTTTCTTGTGGTTTGCGGATAGTCTGTCTGTTTCTGGCTCTGTTCCATCTTTTTCTGTCCATTTTAAAGTTCATTTAAAGACGTCACTGTTTCAACAAACCTCTCAGCTGTCATGCATTTGACACTAATTTTTTGAGGTGCGGTACACTGTGCAGAGACAGAAAACGACGTGGTTCTCTAAGCAATCTCAGATTACTCAGTTTGTGTTTGTTTTATCTGCTAATGCGAATTCGAGGTGGAGGCTTGTTTGGGGTGTGTCATGTTACAATGTTTAATGATGTAGGATGATGCTGTCGCATAGCCACTAAAGTTGACACAAGGTTGGGTTCCTTGGCTCTGATGGTTCACAGAAAAAAAATATATCTAATTCATAACCCCACAGCACTAGCCTCCTGTACTATCCATGTCTTGGTGTCTGAAAGGGTCTTTTATGTATAAGGTTATTCGGAGCTTGTGTTTTTTCATCTTGATGACTGGTTGGGTTACTGGCTAAAGAGCAGGTTGCAGAACATGAATACCAGACCTGTAATTAATTTAACTTGCCGTACCTGACCAGTAGGTTAACACCTGTACCTATGTTTCCAACCCCTTGTTTGTTGGTAACAATTTAGTCATTTGCATAGAGCTCACTCATGTAAAAGTGTACCGCTCAAGGTATGTCTTCCCCGTCAGACGCATATTTAACCTAATGTTTTTGCAACAATGAAGCCATGAGTGGCACCACATTGTCCGCCACGCCAGTAGCAGCCTTCACCCATCTCCATTTCCAAAGCAATATCCCACACATCTATATGGGAGCCTTCTCCCCAATAAATCCTCAGTTAAGCTTACTTCAATGTAGACAAAACCTGAAGCAACCCAAAAACACCTCTCCACTGGAAACCTGTTCTTAATTCATCTCTCCAATCAATGCACAGTTGTATTGGTTGAGCCCTCATCTGCACCTTGAAAGAGCACACAAAATAAATCCACCTTAAAAGAAAGGCAACAAAAGCGTCTTCTCTTCCTGAAGCTTTTAGAAAAGGAAAGGATCGACTGTCAAAGAGACGATGACAATCCCTACTGGAGGAACGTAATCTATGTTTCCGACTTTATTTCATGGGTTGCTAAGCTGCGATTATAGCCATAAAACAAACACACAACAATCACATACCCATTGCCTGGTACACTAATTGCTGCATGGTCTAATCCGGCAATATCTCTCCGAAGTCTTTCTGCCTTAACAACCAGTAGAAGCCAGATCAACATCCCAGGACCTTCTTTCCATTACACCAATCCATACGCTCAATCTGAGGGCAGGTTTCTCCACACACACCGGCCTTTGCTATCAAGCAAACTTCACACACATTTAACACTGGAGAAGTTCCTCCTAAAGTTCTGGAAAGACCGGTACTCCCACCTCTTCTAATCCGACTGTCCTGCAGGTTTTGCCTTACTTTTATTCACTTCAGACCAGTCAGATGCCTAGGATTGATCTCAGCAATCAGCCTTCTTGCTTTGGACCTTGCCAAAGATTTTACAACATATTCACTTGGGCTGCTTGGGGTAACACAACCCCCTGATCACCACACATTGTCTACTGCCTCCCCACGGTTTACTTCTACACCTTCACTTCTGAGTCACCTTAGGCACACCGAGGCAGATCCAGTTAAGAAGCATGCTTTAACTAAGTGCAGATAAATGAAGAATTCAATAAAAACAGGTCAGTCTGCAAAATAATAGATTTGCTCTCTTCCATCCCTGACCCTTGCCCATCAACCAGCATCTTTTCAAAGGTCATCAGTGTCAGAGGATGAGCTACTAAGAACATTTGCAATCAGTCAAAATCTGAAAAGATGAGTCCTGTCCATTTAACCCATGATCGACCAATTTCAGAAAATCAAGATAACCCTCTCCCCAGGTATTATGAGCACTATAAAATTCTACCAAACTAAATAATCTACCTCTTTGCTGATGACACAAACTTAGCCGATTTACCGCTTTATTTTTAATAATCCATTGATGGGTAAAAGTGTTGAAAAAAGGCTCTAGTGAATATGTCGTATAGAAAAGCAGGGAGCACCTGCACCAGAGCGCTGCTAAAGAGTCCTGAGTAGTACCCACTCTAGGAAACACCTCAACCAAAGAAAAGACAAAGGACCCACTGGCAGCAGTGCACGCAGGTGCCCTTTTCCCCATACACTTTGCACCAGGAACACCTTCATATGAGCATTAAAAAAATTCTCTTGTCCATACCTCATTTGACCTCTCTGCACCAAGAAACTCCGGCCCAGAGCACCAACAAGGTTTTCCACCTGCCTGTGTCTTCCTTGACCTCTACAGACCTCTCCTCAAAGGAACTCTTGTCATTACACCAAGAGGTCTCATCTTCCCTTGTCTTCGTAGACCAGAAATGAGGAATGAACTGCTTCCACATGAGTCTGCCCTAGGCATGATGCTTATCTGCTTAGTGGTCCATTTGGTGCATGACACCTTCAGCTCTGGCACTTTGGCCACCTGTAAGATATATTCTAGCACTGGTGGGTCCGATTTTAAACTCCAAAGGAAGTTCAAACTTTTCAGCATGCAAAGTGCCGTTGATTGAAAAGTCTATATCTGAAGGTGTAATATATGCAATTAGCAGATAAGTACACGCACCACTCCGATATGATTTTATTGTAGACAGATTTGGCAGTGTTGCCTTTCAAGCGAAAAAACTTTAGCCCATCAAAACAAGTGTTATGAGAAAGAGGCACTGAGGGAAGAGAAGACGGGGTTGGGGGAAAGGAAGGCTACATGGAAATTAAAGCATGCTATATGCATACGAGTCGTGCCATTTCTTATGTGCGAAGCAGATTGTCATGTGACTGATGTGAACTAGGCTTGTTGTTGGGCCAAAATGTTTCTGTTGTCATTGGCCTTCTGTGTGTAGATCGTACTTTCAGTGGTAGCGTGTATGACTTTTGGCGTTCCTGCACCCTCCTTTTCATTACCTCCATAATGAATTGGCCCATTGGTCTGGAAACCTTTGATTCAAGTTATTTTGTACCAAGAAGCTGTCCTCTGTTCCTTCAGATCTTCTGTCGTCAGCGCTTGTTTTTGCGCACGGTCCCTCGCTTCTCCCAGTTTGAAACCATGCAAGGGAACATGTGAGCTGCCTGTGGACTTGTCACGGTAGGAACCTTCGTGGTCACTTCGCCATGGTGAATCTTGTGCTGTCTACGTGCAGCATTTTTGCTCTCGTTTTCATGAGCATACAGTATTCTTCAAGAAGCATTTCATGAGTTGGTCCTGCGCCGTGGGGTACAGATGGAAGGGGTGTTCTGTTGTCCAGTGTGACTTGGCCGTTCTGGCCTCCTCTCTCGCCTTCATGCATCAGATGTCCATTGCTGAGCCTTGATCCTGGAGTGAATCCTGTGTCTGTGCATGTACCAATGCAGAGTACACCCCCTCCCCCCCCCCTCCAGATTGTAGCTGTTCCCATATAATCCACTTGTAATGTCATCACACAGACGAGCCATACATAGGGCACCGCTTGTCTGCGTCTGTTTGATGACCTTCTTTGACGGATTTCCGTCTCGGCTCATTTCCTTACATTGAAAGTGCCGTCCTATAGAACATAAAGTTAACTCTGGGCTTTCGCTTGAAATCAACTGAGCTAAAGCGTGGATTTCATTGAAAATGGCCCGTATTCCTCGCTACCGTGTGCACATCTCATCTAAGGAGAAACCTCTCGATAATGGCTAAAGCGGGGCTGTAAGGACTCATTGGGAATGTTACTTTGAGAGAAAAAGAGCACTGAAAATTATACAAAATTGCGGTTTGTACTGGAGCAAAATATACGGTGAGAAAGAGCGAGTCAAGCGACCACACTGTAATATTAATACTACTGCAACTGCCACCACCACCACTATTTATACACTGGTGCAACACTACTACTAGCACTACTGCCGAAAATACTTATACCAGTACTTATTACTACTACCATTACCACTACAATTCATGCTACTCTGTTAGCACTACTGCTCTAGCTAGCACTACTACTTACTCCCATTATTATCGTATTATTATCATCGTATCACTACCACTATTACAGCTTGTAGTGATACTACTACTGCTGTTAGTAATACAACTACCTCTACTAATAAATAGTGATAATAATTGATAGGGCGTGTGCCAAAAAGGGGAATTGTCTCTTGAAGTTGAATAGGCCTTTATTAGTACCGAATCGCTGGTAAAAATGCCATCGACTCCTGTGGGCACCCTCTCCGTGCCATGCGCTGTGTTGAGGGGGCAGGACATTTCCTCTGCATCCCTGGTGAAGAACGTGACGCTTGCAGCCCTCAGACAACGCGTCGGGCACCACCGACAGGCCACCGAAGGGTTGCACTAAAGATAACAATGGTCCCCTTCCCAGTTAGAAGCAACTTGCAGACGTCACAGTTCAGAGGTCACAAGGTAGGGACGAGCGTCATAGTAAGCGAAAACAAAAAGAATGAATGTGTGGGGAGGGGGCTGTGCTCCATGCCGAGAACTGTCTGAGAGGCGCTTTTGCGCTCTCCAATTCCCCCATGTCCCACCCAAAGGCCTGCTGAGGTTGACACCGATGTCCTGGTGTGTCTTCAACAGTGCTTTAAATTGGCCTGTAATGTGTACCAGCACCTTTTTATTTTGAGAGTGAGAGTACCTGCACTTCTCCAGAGAGACGTAATACTTTTAATTAGAGAGTGCAGGCACTTCTCAGAAACAAGCAGGTACTCTGGTACAGAGTACCTGCACTTCTATTTTTCCGTTTAAAGCACTGATAATGGACATAGCTACCTAGAGCCTTTAACATGAGCTGAAAACCCACTCCGTGCAGGGATTCCAGATCGCCTTCCCGCCAGCGTGTGAGATGTGCTCTTCACCGGGTGATTGTGTGAAGGGAGCCCATATCGGGTGACACACGGTGGCACTGTGTGAGTTGCCAGGTCTGGAAAGTGGAATGCTTGCTACGTCCTACCAGTGGGCAGGTGCTTCGTGCTGGCCTCCTTTGGAAGGGAATCCCCAGTGCATGAATATTCATGAAGCAACTTGCCCGCTTCCAGGAGGAGGAGGGGCTTGTCCAGCACGGTTTTAATTGGGCTTTAAAGACACTTTTGGGGCTGTGGTTCTTAAGTCTTTAGCCTTTGATTTCTGCACATTGCTCTCCGATGAAGAAAGATTTGGCATTACACCAAGTGGTGAAATCTATTTGTAATTGTTTTTTGGTCGGTAATAAAGGAGCTGCGTAGATCCATCAAATTACTGCAGTAATATTAAGAAGGAGACCTTGGTGTGCACTTTGGCTTAACCTGGGTGAACAATGGACATCCTCGTTTGTACTTTTGAAAACTCCCTAAAAGCCAGCGTCGTCATTCGGCCTTGCATTTGTAAATCACATTCTGTGGAGACTTGCACCTTTTTTTGCAGTTTTATATCGCGCAAACTCGGCCCAAAGGTATCAGAGCGCTTTTCATGAGCACCAGTTGTATTACAGACGGACACATTCGTTTTAGGCAAGGGGAGATTAAGTGATTTGCAGGATGCTTAGGGCTCCCGCCAGACTAGAACCTGGTGCCCCAGCTTCAAAGTACGCTGCTCGAGCCGTTAAGCCACACCCTCTATCTTTATCTCTAGGCCCCCCCCCTTTCTTGAAGGCCAGTTCCTAATTGCACAGTCCACTGTCCTCAGCCAACCACTGTGCGAGTGGCAAGCATGGAATATGAAGGAATTATACACTCATGACAGTGTGGAACACGTGATAAGTGGAGCAACGAAGGACATATGGGGCTACGCTGGCTCACATGAGAGGGTAGTTTTAAAATACATCCTTTCCACTACAGGTTATGGGGCTCATTTTCTGAAGCCGCCCAATGTCGAAAAACGGTGCTAACCTTTTCCTGATACTTTGTTTGACAAGCTATCAGACCTTTCCCACTTAGGATCAAAGGCCAGTCACACCCTCTGTGACAAAGAGCGAGGTATCCTTCCGTGTTGACTCAAGATAGTAGTATCTTGTTTGTCTTTTGATCTGTTTTACTCTCTGACCTTGCAAATAGATTTACCATTGATAAATTTAAGAGGTCTGCACACTTTACTCAGTACTGATGCATTTCTCTCTGAGACGTGAGCAACAAAGATGTGATTGTGCTGCATTCTTTTAAAATGGAAGACCTGTTTCTAAGTCATGGTTGTGCTTGGAAATTAGTTAGTGGGTTTTGCTGAGCATGCGGCTAGTTGAACACTTAGTAAATTTGCTCATGCAACTGGCACGAAGATGCAGCGTATGATCGATCCTGTAAATCTAAAGGGGAGATGGGTATCCTAAATTATTTTAAGCCCCCTCAGTATTGAAGGGGAATGGATCTTCTCTGCAGAACATCCCACAGCATTGGTAGTCCCCCGCCCCCAAAAGTAGGGGTACCAACCAATTTACTCAAAGGACTGAATCCTCTGAAAAGACACACTCCAGGGTGTTTGACTAAAACTTGAGCCAAATAATGCTGCGAGAAAACCACTGCGTTGCGTTGCACAACCTAACACATTTAGGCAGCTTGGTATTGACCATGCGTCACGTACGATGAGGACATGGCATATTCAAACAAAAATACCACACTTGTGTGATACAAAAGGCACTTTCGAGTAGTGCCACTGCACAAGGGCTATTGAGCAGTATCATGCATGACTTTTGCACTTGAGTTATAACCTTGAGTATGATTGTCTTCACGTAGATGGCTGTAAAGGATACATACATCAAGCAATGTGTGCATTTTTAGAATTGTTCCACAAATTGTTGCAAAATCATGATGTCAACCCCCCCAACTTTTTGTTCATTGTTTGCTCTTGTTTCCACTTGACGTTAGTATTCCATGCAATGCTACGTCGCGCTACTTTGTGTGACTTAAGTAGTTATGAGTTTCCATTGCCTCCCATGGGAGTCTGGGCAGGTCTGCCTCGTGCCGCCCACTTTAGAGGCATTATCAGGGTTCTGCTCTATGTCACTCAAAGCTATTTAGTACTGTGTCTAAGGAGACTTTTGGCAGAAAAAATATTTTTTGCACAAAAATGGATTGCTGCTGTCATTTGTCTTTTTAAGTCCATTTTCGGCACACAAGCGTCCATACAAAAACTATAGTAAACCTTGGCGAAGGTTTTTAAAGTATGCCTGGCCTCATGCAAGAGTAAGAAGTGGTGAGAATGCAATCTCCATTAGGAGTCAATGATAACTGAACATGCACTGTAGTGTGTGCTTTATTTTGCAGAGGAAATTCCATTTTAAGTTTATTCTACCAGAAAGTTCAAGCTTTCAGGTTATGAAGGACCTTTTATGGGCTTACCAAGAATTTGCAGGGGCTGACAACCCGCCCATTGCTTACCATTGGCTGGCTTTATTGTCACTCATTTGCTTGCTTCTTATTGAATGGAATTTCTTGTCCTGGCTTGCCCATCTTGTGTTTGTCTCTGCCCTAGATCAGTCTCTTTACCATCGCTATAACTTGCTGGCTTCTATCCTTCCACTGCTCACTTTAATGGAACTACTTTTTAGGTCGAGCATTCGAGACCTCTTGTACTTTAGTATATACTTATATGTGTATGTACTTTGTGGGCTCTGGAGATCAGCCCTAGGACTTGTCTGCTTCCGCTTAGGGACTTTTTTTTCTGTTCAACTGTCTCTATTTAACTGTCTTGATGGAAAACGACCAGCAGAGGTCAGTAAAATACCAGAATTGCTTTCTGCTGAGGGACTTTTTATTTTTCCGGCAACTGCCTCTATTTAACTTTCTTGATAGAAAACGACCAGCAGAGGTCAGTAAAATGCCAGAATCACTTTAGCATTCTCTAGATTCCAGTCCATAGAAATTGTCTTCCACGAGCACCCGTAGACAATAATATTTTTTAAATCTTGTATTTTCAGTGACATGACCACCGAAGGCCCTGATTTTATATTAAAAACAGAGCTTTGGCCTATACCATTTCCTGCTGAAAGGCAATATTTCTCTCCATGTGTTCCCATACCTGGCGTGTCACGCAGTTTGGTGCTTACTTTCCCTCCATGTTAAAGAACAGTAGATGTTTCAGCACCCAGGCTAATGTGCTGCATAGCTAAATACATATAAGTAACCCTGGGCGTAGTTCGCGTAGTAGCGCTACGCGTAGCTACGCGAAGTGCACTTCGCACTACGCAAGCTACGCGAACTGCGTAGTGCGGTAGGGAAATGCTGTTCGCACTGATTGCACAGTGCCGGATGCTTGTCCGCACTGTGCAATCATTGCAAACGGCATCTTGCACAGTGCCAGCGGTCGTTTTCTGCCGCTCGAGTAGATTTGTACTCGAGCGGCAGCTTTCTCAACGCGGACTGGTAGTTTCTCATCGCGAGCGGTCGCGAGCATACGCGACCACTCGCAATGAGAAACCTGACCTCCCCGCGTTGAGAATCTCGCTGGGAGGTTTATTTTCCTCGCTCGCGATCGGCAACTTGATGTTGCTGATCGCGAACGAGGAAAAAGTCTCGCCGGGATGTTGATTTTGCTCGCTTGCGGTCGCCAACTTGACGTTGAGTACCGCGAGCAAGCAAAAAATGCCCGCTACTCTACGCGTTTTTGCACTGTGCTACGTGCAATTCGCGTAGTAGCGCAAACTACGCAAACTCCGCGAGCGTAGCGTAGTTTTCCGCCCAGGCCTACATATAAGGTCCCAAAGGCGAGACCGATTGCATTGCAAATGCTTGTTTCTTTTTGCTTAAGCTCTCTGCGCTGTCTCCCTCATGTGCTTCTCTTCCACCTCCAGCACTCCGTATTGCTCTGTCTTGCGTGGGTGCTTCTCCCTGTCCACCATATCCTCCGTGTTGTGCTCCCCTCGGGTGCTTCTTCCTCTCCTCTGTGTTTTTCTCTCCTTCGTGTGCTTCAGCTCTTACCTTCCGTGTTGCTGCCTTCCTTATTTGCTTAATTTTTCCTTGCTGCTACAGCCTTTAGTTTTATTTAATGTCACCCCTCCTGCCAGGCGCGCAATGCCCACTGGGCTAAAGGACTTCAGCCCCCCCCCGTCGTGTGTCTCAGCCCGGGCTGAGACAGCTTCCCGGGCACGCACACAGCCGCACCCGAGTACTTCCCGAGTACTTCACAGGTCTTTAAAAGACCATTTACTTGCTAACGAGGCTTTGTTGTGTTTTCACCCCTTCTTAGAGCCCCTGCATCTCCACTCTGCATATTGCTGGAAGAATGAGCCCCTTCCCGAAATTTTTGGTAGCCCCCCCCCCCGAAATTTGGCTCTAGTTGCGCCTCTGCCTCCTGCCCACTCCTGTGGCTTTCCCCTGCCCGCTGCTCCATTGCTCTCTGAATCCACTGCGGACCTAATAACCTTTTTTTCCCCAATTTTGTAAAGGCCCGGCTCCTGCTATTTGCAACCAGATCTCTTTCGCACAAAAAAGTTTTTTTTATTTACTGATTCATGTGGTGCCCACCATCTTTGATAGCTAAATAAAAAAATCTAAGAAAATAGTGTCCACGTCTTGTCGCTGATGTACATATGCATGGTGACCCAGTCGCGCATGTGTTCATCACGCATGCATGTGCCAGCGCCATGACATGGCTGCTGGTGCAGCTTATTTATTTTTCAACGATGCTGCTCGGCATCAGCAAAAGCCCATAGGTCAGTAGGTGTGACCCTTTGGCTTTGCCAGTACTTGTTTCTGTTTGCTGAAAATGCTCGGGGTCTCCTGCACAGAGCACCTCTTGAATGTGTGCTTTTAGCTGTTGAACTTTTCAATGGGCAACATTATTTCTGTGAATATTCATTGTACTTTATGTGGTATAGAACGAGGTACCACTAGCGTGACCTCTGAACTCTGTACAGTCCTTTTCTGTTTATAGCAATACAGAGCAAGCATGAAAGGTTGGTAGAGAGAACTGTATTTATGTAATCTATAATAGAAGATGTACTGTTGCTGCAACATATGTGTAGGTGTGTTTATATTAGTCCCCACTTAACCAATTTGTGTGATCTCAGGCAATTTTTTAATGTCACTTTTCCTCATTTTTCTTCTTCATTATCACATATAAGAGGACCTCGAAAATGCATGAATTTGGGATGTGCAATGTACAAAACCTTCTCCTGTGTTTGATTTGATAAACTATAATGCTGTTCATGTAAAATAGGAATCCAGGCCACCAAATGAGTGCACATAACAACTGACTTGCGTCTTAGTTCACTATTGACATTGTTGTCAGGGTGGAGCAGGGCACAAGTCGGGGGTACACTCAGGTACACGGCGTCCACCCATTCAGCCGCGCCTGTACGTTGTCTGCTTTCCATTCCCAGCAGCAACTTGCAGGCAGAAAGGGAGCTTTTTTATTCACCTCCAGCTGGGCCGAAGTTAAGGGGCCATTAGGCCTCCTTTTGTTTCAATATCCTGACTGGGGGCGGCCTGGAACCTCACACTTAAATGTAAATGCCACGGAGGGGAAACAAAGGCACACAGCTTGTTATCTCTTCACAGGTACTTAAGAGAGGCAGCTTTTGACTTTGTTCAGTCCTTGTACATAAGAGATGCATGCACTGTAAGAATGTCAGGTGTGTTGGTCTGTCCCAGTATTTACACAAATAACAATTTCAATAGCACTATTTTATTTCTTTTATAGCGCTAAGCAACCCAATGCAGGGTGTCGGAGCTCTTTACGTAACATACACATTATACATTGACAATAAATCATGTACATGTGTAAATCAATGTACAAGAGGAGTTGCATGAGTCGGGGTTATAAGGTGTAGGAGTCACATGTCCTTCATAGCTCACTGTGCTATATTACAAGGATTACAATTTATGAACTGCAGGAAACAAAAGGATCTCTGTTTTAAAAGCAGAAACCCACTTTACTATCTACATAAAATAAAAATCTGTCATCTGCATGTTATGTGATGTGCTTTGCAGGAGACACATTAACCTTATACTACTTTGATTCAAATCTGAGACTTCACAAAACACAGATCTCTCCAACAAATGCGTTAAACTCCTGAGTTATTTCACCATTATAACTATTCCCTGAGATGTACTGGGCACCTTTACAGCAGATGCCTTAACCCAATCAAATATTTTAAAATGTAGACTTTGCAACCAATTAAGCATAACAGATCTACTGCCATGCTTCTCCTTGTTGCCAATTCCTTTGTGGCAGGGTTTAAAAAAATTAATGTATTAGTTGAGGCCCAGATTTTGCGTCTGGATTGCACCACTTATTGGCACAACCCAACGCCAAATCTAATTTGTTAAATCTCATAATGCGCTTAAATGTACTAATGATATACCTGATAAACATGTGTGAGGTCGTAATATCTGATGTCACTTCTTGTGATATCACATGCAATGTCACACGTAGTGACATCATGCGCTGTGATGGCAAGAGTCATGATTTCACTTGCATACTGCCTAACCGGGTTAGACCCCCATTTCTTTTTAGGACTTGTGCACTGGGGTGGGGGAAAATGAATGTTTCTCAATTCATGTTTGAAAACTATCACTTTTAAAAATACTTCTCAATGCACTGAACATCTGTTGTACTAAGATGAAACGGTTCTGCATGTTAATGAAATAAACCTTTTGAATTCTGAAGAGCTTTTATCATATCCTTATATTTTTGCTGCAAGATGTCTTTAAAAATAAAGGTGATCCTAAAGTTAAAGGGGTGCAGGACACCCTAGTTACTTCCTTTCTTGAACCGACAGTGGCCATTCACCAAACCTTTAATAAATTGAAAACAATCGCTCTGATGGCAGTTCCTTTCAATGCACAGAGATGACCCCAGGGTCGGCGGTCATATCTACACGTGATAGGTAGAGTACCCTCGGTATGGCGGAGGCACTGCCCTCTGCCATCCCCCTAGACACCACTCTGTCCGACAAACTCAGAATTGGGCCCAGTGTGGGCTCATTTGGGGGGGGGGGGGCTTACTAGGCTGGTAAGACTATACCTATGCAAGGGGAGGCTACACTTTGTGTTGGAGCGCAAGGGATGTTGTGCTAGGTATTTCAGGGTGCACTTGCAATTGGGAAATTCTACTGGGCATTTAAGGTCATGGATACATATGTGAAGTCTGCGCTGAGCAAGTGAAGGCTCCACTGAGAAACTATAGCTCTTAGTATGTAGGATTGCTTCAGGGGCACATGCACTAAAATTGGAACAGAAATACCTGATTGGAGGGCTGTGCTAGGCTTTTGAGGCTAGACCTGCCCATGGAGGAATGCACTAAACATTTGAGGCTAAAGATGTGAACAGGGAGGTAGTATTTTGTGTTTAATGGTAAACGTGCATATTTTGAGACTGCGCCGGGCATTTGATATTAAACTTGAGATTAATGAGGTTGTACTTCTGCATGATTTAAATGTACATGGGCATATGATTCCTATACTCAGCCATTTGAGGTGATGTCCATTTAATAACAGATAATAATTAGGGCTCCCGGTTTTATGGTATTTATTTTTTGGCCATTTCCGTCTGTATTTATCCGTATTTATTTTTTGGCCATTTTATCTGTATTTATCCATATTTATTTTGTGTTTTGCGTATAAATGAAGTTGTAAAACTGTGCATTTCCATATCTATTTAACTGATAGACGCACACTCATACTTTGATGTCTGTTGTGTTTTAGATATTTAATCTGCCAAATATTAAATAACACATCCACTGGTAAATACTAGCATTATACCATGAATGTATGTTGACATATGCCATTATTTAAAGAAATTTCATCCTGTTTTTTAATTTCCCATGCTGTCCATCTGCTCAGCTGCTGGCCTATAATTCATGAAAGACAGCACGAAGAGTCACTTAAAAGAAGCACCGTTTTTTGTATTTATCCACTTTTAAAAATAAATGCAGACAGAAAACACATTGTTTTCTGTCTGTATTTATCTGTAAAAATCTGTAAAAAACAGAAAACAGGGAGTCTTAATAATAATTATAGCGTTTAAACCATAGCATTTGCTGTTTCTAAGCACTGCATTTAACATATATCTATAAACCAATTTATTTCAAAGTTTCGACCTCGGAATTAAAAGCTGAATTGACCTTGCTAGGATTTGCGCTCTGTACCTGCTGGTCACACCCGCAGGCAGCAGCAATCAGTGGGGTCTGTAAGCTTCCAGGGTTCTGTGACAGTAGGTACCCTCGGAGAACCTGTAACTGTAGAATATGAAGTCTTTGTAAATGACAAGCAGCGCACCCGTGTCCTCTCCTCCATCAACCTTTCTCATCGGGACTCAATGGGTTAAGTGACTGACTTTTCAGAGAGATGACTTGGTCAAGTGAGGCGCCAGTGATGCAGTGAGGCGAATGGACAAAAGGCAGAAGGATGTTATTACCGCCGGTGGGGAGGCTGTGTGAGAACATTTGAACCACAGGAAAGAAAAAATAGAAGTCATTACCACTCGCTCCTATTTCCCAAGCAGCAAGATGGCTTTGTGAAAGCAGGTCCTTGCGGTCTGAGAAATAGTCGCAGTGGCTCTGGTGGAGACAGACTGCCTCTGCTCCGTGTAGCGAGTGGTGCATGGAGTATGAAGCGTGTGGGGAGGGAGGGGCAGTGGGGGCAGGGGATGAAGTGCAGAGTGGAACATTTTATAAAGGTGGCACTGGTACTCCCTCAGAATCCGTCATGGAATATCATTTACACGTGGGACTATCACAGCAAAACCATATGGGAAAAAGTAAACTGATCCTAGTATAAAAGTTTAGAGATTTTGTCAAGCTATTGATAATTTGAAACACATTAATTAATGAAGGTCTATTTTTCATCTTTTGCTTAGATCATGTTTAAGTTTGGCCCTGTCTCGCCAGACTCCTATTATCATAACAAATCGTAAATAAAACATACTTGCATATATACATACTTAGAGGGCGTTGAGTCAGTCCTCTTCGTCCATTGAAATCTTGACCCTGGTGCCTGCTAGATAACTGCACTTGTGACTGCCTGTTTAGCAGTAAACATTTAGCAATATTCTGCGTTTAGTGGGGTCCCTGGAGCTTTTGGCCCCGGTGCCACTGCACCTGCTGCACCATTCAAATCCAGTCCCTTTTAACTGCAAGGTAACTGCAATTGTGACTGCCTGTTTAGTAGTCAAATATAGGAATATTATGTGTTTAGAGGAGTTCCAACAACTTTTGGGCCCAGTGCTTCTGCACCTGCTGCACCATTCAAATCATGACCCTGTTATCTGCAAGCTAGCTGCACTTGTGGTTGCCTGTTTAAGAATAAAATATAGAAATAATCGGTGTTTCGTGGGATGCCTCAAGCTTTTGGTCCTGGTGCTGCTGAACCTGCTGCACTATTGAAATCATGACCCTAGCGCTTACTAGATAACTGCGTTTGTGACTGCCTGTTTAGTAGTCAAATATATCAATATTATGTGTTCAGAGAAGTTCTGACAACTTTTGGGCCCAGTGCCACTGCACCTGCTGCACCATTCAAATAATGCCCCTGTTGTCTGCAAGTTAACTGCACTTGTGACTGCCTGTTTAGTAGTAAAACATAGCAATATTTGGTGTTTAGGGGAGGTATGACAACTTTTGGCCCCCAATGCCACTGCATCTGCTGCACCATTTAAATCAAGCCCCTTTTAACTGTAAGGTAACTGCAATTGTGACTGCCTGTATAGTAGTAAAATATAGAAATATTAGGGGTTTAGTGGAGTGCCTAGAGCTTTTGGTCCTGGTGTCACAGCACCTGCTGCACCATCTGCAAGGTAACTGCACTTGTGACTACCTGTTTAGTTTTAAATTTTAGCAATCCTCTGGGTTTAGTGGGGTCCCTAGAGCTTTTGGCCCCGGTGCCACTGCACCTGCTGCAACATTCAAATCAAGTCCCTTTTAACTGCAAGGTAACTGCAATTGTGACTGCCTGTTTAGTAGTAAAATATAGCAATATTATGTGTTCATAGGAGTTCTGACAACTTTTGGGCCCGGTGCTACTGCACTTGCTGCACCATTCAAATCATGACCTTGTTGTCTGCAAGGTAATTGCACTTGTGGCTGCCTGTTTAGTAGTAAAATATAGCATAGCTATTGTATATTAACTTTATTTTTAATGTGCAATGTTTATTACATCGTTTAGAATTTGATCATAGTGATCAAATAGATAAAGTTGAAAAAATCAATCCGATAATGCCTACAAAGTTCAAAGAAAGGTACTGAGGCATGAATAGGAAATGCCACAAATGTTCTGAGGCTAAAGCATCTGCTTTACCCAACTAAGTAATAAAAAGCAAGCATTCCAGCATACTGTTAGAAGATGTCTGCCTTTTCCGTGGGTAGAGATCTTATCTTGACAGTGAATGGGGCTTAAACAGTGTGAACATCTGTAGTAGAAGTATCGTAAATGGGTGCAGCCTGGGGAAGGTAACAAAATTTAAAAAAAAGTCCCAAACAAAAGCGAATGAACACAGTAATTGGGCATTGGGAACTGATAAGAGTACCCTTTTAAGATATATTAAGTACAAGAGATTTCACAAGCGCTGTGCAGGCGAAACATAAAAAGGAAAGCAGTATCCATGTCTGTTCCAGGCCTGGCTCCAGGATTTGGGATCTGGGACTGTAATAAAGATGAGTGGGGTTGTCCAGAGTCTCCCAGGTGTCTGAGAACTGGGTCTGGGCATGCTGGATGTTCTTGCACAGATGTGAGCTGCGTACCATACCTACTGCTGGGTTCTTTCTTCCAGTTTTAACTGTGGATTTCTAGAGGCTTAAACCTATGGGCTTGATCTCTTCTGTTCTCTCCACCTTTCTTTCAGTCTCACCCTCCTCTCTCCTGCCTTCACCCTCCTTTCTCTACACTTCACCCTGCTGTCCCACTCATCTCTCCCTCTACTTTCTACCACCTCGCTCTTTGTCTGCACCTCATGCTAGACTTGTTCCACCTTATCCCCTTCTGTGTCCTTCTTTTTCTCCACTTCACCTTATATTTC
Source organism: Calotriton arnoldi (assembly GCA_963921515.1). NCBI lineage: Eukaryota > Metazoa > Chordata > Amphibia > Caudata > Salamandridae > Calotriton > Calotriton arnoldi. The sequence goes on from CAWUFW010001073.1 coordinate 3,182,184, forward strand.
TCTCACCCCGTCTTCCTCTCTTTACGCCTTATCCAGTTTCAGCCTCTCCTGACCTTGCCATCCTCCCACTGTGCGTCAACTTACTCTCACTCCACTTCACCTTCTGTCTCCACCTCACCCTTCTCTTTCGTTTCCTCTCCCTTCTCTCTTTTTTTGCCCTTCTCTCTTCTTTGTTCTCCTCTCACTCTTGCTTATCCTCCTCTCTTTCTGACTCTCCTTCTTCTCTCCCCCTCACTAGCCTCCTTTTTTTATCACTATCCTCCCTCTTGGCTCAGCTTCCTCCCTATTACCCTCCCCCTTCTCTTTCGCCACCTCCCCCTCTTCTATCAGCCTCATCTTCACTGCTGCTGCCAATGGGATAATGAGTTTGTGTATGTAAAGGAATGATGGGTGTGTATGTGTGAGTGCATGAGTGTGCATAATCAGGCCTGGCAATTCCCTGTCTTTGGATCTGTTCTTCACTGGTAGCTCTCCAAATGCTAAACAGTGGCAGCACTAAAGCCTGGAATATATAGAGCATACATGAGCACACATGAGAGCTGCAAAGACCTGGGATTATGCATATTTTAACTAAATAAGCAAAGTACCAACTGGAAGAGCAATCAAAAGTGGCAACCTGAGCAACAAAACAAAACCAGACATCAAATGTGGGCCTGTATCTGCCACTATCTGCCCACTGTGCCAAGAGCACATCCCCCGAAGTTGACGACTGGAGTTGTAATTTGATGGCTACATTCTCAACCACCATTTTGTTGTCTGTCTTTTGAGCAGAATGTTTCTTAAGTAGAACAAAGTGGAAACGGATTGCTCATGTGAATGCCTCAAAATGGAACTGTCTCTCCTAAATGTTGACTAGCATGCTTCCTCTTCTTTCCCATTCTCCTGTCCTCCACTAGTCTCTCCCATTCCCATCACCCTGTCTTTACCTATCACCTTCCCTATCCATCTATCTCTCCTCTTCCTTGTTCACCCACTATCCTCCTGTCTCTTAACACTCCTTCTCTAGCCCCTCCCCCACCACTTCTCATTTGCTCATGACCCTCCTATGTGGCCACCTTCTTTTATCATCCCCATCCTTCACAAGCGTCATCCTCCGCCTTCACCTTTCTGTATTTCTCTCCACCTGCTCACCTCTTATCACCCCCAAATCACGCCTCGGTACATGCTTACCCATCCCCCACTTGCATCACGCATTTTGCTCATTATCCTGCTCCATCCATCCAACTTCCTCAGACGCTTTTTTCATCCTCCTTCATCCACCTCTCATATCATCTTCTTCCCCTTCTCTACTTTGACACTCATCACACACTACTTCTCACTAATCAACCCTCTCGTCCTATATCTTCTCTTCTCATCACATCCTTCCTGCTGTTCATCTAGCCTGTTTCCTTACCATTCTTTTGTCTTATCTTTCCTTTTCTTTTTTCTTACTCATCTTTTCTATCCTCACACTCTCCTCTAATCAACCACCATCTCTCTGTACCCCATCACCTTTACCTCTTGTCAAGATTCGAGAATCTTTTGATCACGTTTTTTACCAATTACAGCCACAGTTCTGAAGGTGGCTGTGGGCTTTTCTGGACTTCCTCCAAAGAAAGGACACCACCACTTCCAGAGCTATGAGTTAATCTTTAGCTAATATCATTAGTGTTATAAATGAATTTGCTCTCTACCTTTTGCAATGTTCCAAAATGTCACATTTATTTGAAAGCTTAAATAAGTATGTTTATCCAGATCAGAACATCTAGCAATTCAGAACTTTTATATTGATGGTAGGACATCAACGTATATTTTCTAATAGCGTTTGCTGTCTGTAAGACAGTTGATTATATTTTGGGATGGTGACTGCCCACTTCAAAGAATAATAACACTTCTTGTCAGGGTGAACACTTAAAGTCCCTAAATTAACCTGATTTCAAACTAGGTGTAGTGATGGCACAGAGCACACAGGCTTAACTTAGGGGAAGGTGTAAAGCATTTATGCAATGCCAAAACAGTAATAAAATCAAACCTCCAAGTAATAAAAATCTCAACTTAGGACTGATCATGGTCCAAAGAAGCGAGAAAAACATAGAATATTACTTCATATCGTTCTAAAACAAATGAGTGTATTTCTAGAGCCCCTCGCTCTGTTGACTGGTAGCTCCACCATACGAGATTGATACTTTCATGCTTCGCACTCTCGAGATGAGTGTTTATCTTAATATCAGCCAAGACTGTTATCTAGAGGCTTTTGGATGACCTCTCTCTCTTCACTTCGTACTCGTCGTTTTCTACCCAGTACAACCTTGAAATTATACTGTTAAGCCTTGAAAAAGTCACTTCAGTGATGAAACACATGTTGGCTGTCATCGAACATTGATAATTGGGGCTGTCATCGAACATTGAGAATTGGACTGACTGTGAACTTTCATCAATTCTTTGTGCAGTATTTACTCTTTTTTTTCTGCAAAAATTGGAATGAACAGAATATGTATATTGTTGGACTGTTAACTTGTTAAGAAAAGACTTTGTCTGTATGTCTTAACCTGTGAAAAGGAAATAGGGCTTTCAGTAAATATCAAAATATATTTTATTAGGAATAAACCAATTTGTTTCACGACACTCTCTTATTGACAAATGTATATTCCAATTCTATTACATTTGAATGTGGAGTGCCGGGGTATACTTTTTGGAACTATTGGACACATGGGCTTTGGTCCAAAGTGCACTCACACCTACCTAAGGTAGTAAGGTGTGGTATTACCCTTTGTGGCACCATCACTTATACTGATGCTTTTGTACTCAGTTTATTTGTACTATACGCCCACTAAATTGTATGTCTTACAAGGTGCAAATTTTCTCTCCATTATTATCCTTTTTTTGTTGAATAAAAATCTCAAGTCGAATTAGAAAAACAGAGTAAAATGTAATAAGCAAAATGACACCAAAATGAGAAAAATCCAAATAGGAGAATTGGATATGTAAATTTAAGACAAAATAGTACCAAAATGCACCAAGCACCAATGGTAGTCAGTGGTCACGGTAGACTGGGACCTAGGCACGATCCGAGGCCATCCGCAGTGGAGCTCGGGTGGGATGCACCAAGTGGATTAGTACTGGTGAAAGTTTGGAAGTCGAAAAGTTCTAAATAGTTTCTAAGTCCCACTTCACTTTTTGGAAGAAAAATCTTCTATGTACAGGCGTCGCTAAAAGTGTAGCTGCTTCCATGGAACTGAACTCTGGATACCTGAAGCTGGTTCACCCTGTTGATGCTCTAAAGCTTTTGAGATTCCTTGCTGATATTTACAAAATCCCAACTCCGAATGGAAGTGTTTTTTTTTTTTCAGAGGTGCGAAGATCTCTGTGTGGGATGAAACTATTCAGTCCGTAGCTGTGGAAGTGCCGGTCAGATACTTACCTTGAGGAGTCCCACTGAAGCTCTGGCGTGCTGGAGGAAAAGTTTCCAAAAGTTTCCAAACTGTTCTGGTGCCCAAATAACCACAGGAGTAAATGTCTAAGGCTGCATGGACCTCAAAGGAAGGGCCCCTAGAGACTTTCAATGTGTCAGGTAGAGACAAACAGCCAAGTACAGTCCAGGTCCGTTTGCCACTGGTCAGCTGGGTATTTTGGGAAAAAGACCTCTTTCAGCTTGTCATGTCCCATTACCCACACAAGGTCAGCCAACTGACCCATGGAGTTCACTTCTATGTCCTGGCTACAAGAGGGAGTAGTTCTAGTCTGTCAAGGCTCCTCTAAAGTCACAGACGACAGGCCCAGTCGCCCTCTGATCATCCACAGGTCCAAACAGTGTTCTGAGGAGGGTGCCTTGGGGTGCCAAATTTATAATTGACACTAGCTAGTGGGTGGGGTGACTCATGGGTGTAGTAAAAATTTCCATGCTATGGCCTATCTGCTTTTTTCAGTAGTTCCTATTTGCCTTGCCTCAAACAGGCCAAAAATGGTGTCGGGGAAATTCCAAAATGGTCAAAGCCTTCAGCAACATTAAGATGAGAGTGAGTAGAGGAGTGTGCTATGGAAATGTCTAGTGTCCTCCCGCATCTAACACTAAAATCCAGTTTGAAGCAGGCCCTGGGCCCACATAAAAAAATGACACAGACAAAGAGCGGTCCTTCAGCGACTGGACAGAGGACACACAAGAATTATATTTTGATCCTGCTTAATCCCTTTCAATGGGGCATCACGTTTACACTTGCCTCAGACAGGCCTTTCAGGCAGGATGTGACACTGTGTGCAAACAGAAGGAGCAGTAGCCTTCAGCCTGAATGTCCCACTGAGCTCAGAGGAGTCATAACTGCCCATTCAAGTCGACCTGTCTATCAAAGTGGTCTATTGTGTGACTCCTGGAGGGAATTTCCCACCTCATTAATGGCTGAGTACTGGCTGGCAGCTGCTGGAGGGCTAATGCAAATCAGCCTCCAGGAGCTTCAGCCAGGGTAAATGTAGTTTTCTACTCTTTAAAATTCAAACTTCCAGTTAAATTGACTTTTTAATAACTGGCCCCACAACCAAGATAGCAGTATTAATATTTTAATCTGTACACTAATTTCTAGGATAAGCCAGCCAGCCAGAGTGAAAATAGCTTTTAGGGTCTTGTCACTGTAGGGACATAGTGCCATCAGTTTTCTATTGTCCTGCTTTCAAAATACCATGCACCCTATCTTGTGGGCTACAAGGCCTCAAAGGGGCGACTTTATCGTACTTAAAAAGGGAGGCCTTTGCCTGTCACAAAAGGGTTATTTTAACAGGTTGCATTGCAGGTTTTACACTGCATCAGTCAGGGTGCAATGGTAGGCATGAATCCAGCTTTTGCAGGTCCACTCTGTGGATCGCATGATAGGTGCTGCAGTCCACAAGAGACATTTAACTTCCAGGCTCCAGGTGCATTTCTTAGATCATATAGTAAGGACTTATAGGCAAGTTAATGTGTCAGTTAGGAATAAGCTAATTTAGCCATGTTGAAAAGGGGAGCAAAGGCACTTCACTCCTGCTTAGTAGGAGTAAAATGTACAGAGTTCAGAAAACAGCAAAATAATTTCCAGAAAATTGCAAAAAATCTGGGGTGGCAACGCAGAAAAGGCAGATTTCCTGCACTGCTTTGGGAAGATCTCCACAACCACATAAAAGAGGTGATACCAAAAGCTGTGAATTGTGGTCACCAATCATATCTATTGAAATAACATTCATACTTCCATCTCTGATCGCTAATCCTTTGTATTTCATCCATCTTTAAGGCATAATTACTAGACATACCAATCGTCCTCACTCGTTTGTCGCATCTCAAATTACAAAAAAGACCTCTTGTCAATCAATTACACTCCCCAATTTCAAATGTTTCCTAGGAATATAAAAAGAGAAAAGTATAAGAGGTTAGATCAAAAATATCTCTTTATATTTCCTTTGTAGTAGTCCAGTCCCTCCTATTTTGTTGAGATTCCGATACTACACGAGACTTGTATCCGTTTGGTTTTGGCGGGTTTCTCCCAAAACATAAGCATGAAACGAACCCAAAATTTGAGTCTAATTGATTCACATGGGGCCATTTTTGTCATTTGAAATGTGACAAGTGAGTGAGGGCGATTGGTATGTCTAGTAATTATGCCTTAAGGATGGATGAAATACATGGGATTAGGGATAAAAGATGGAAGTATGAATGTTATTACAATAGATACGATTGTTGACCCCAATTTACAACTTCTGGTATCACCTCTTTTATGTGGTAGAGGAGATCTTTAATGGGAAAGGAAACTATTGACTAATGTGTGTGTGAATATGTATATATATATATAATATATGCACACAAAAACTTTTGTTTCATTGTGGTAATTTTGGGTTTATTTTATATTGGAATAACCTGCTTTTATGTACATGTCTGAGGGAGATATCAATTTGCCCTGAAGAAGGTGGTCAAATTTTTTGTTATCCACTGAAATGCATCGATGCGCAATTCAAGCTAAATCTGCTGAACATCTGCATGCAATAGCTGATGATTATTTGGGAAAATCATGTGTCCAGAACAATGATCGAAACCGATTAGTAGTTATAAATACATATGTGGTTGTCACATGTGTTTTCCCTTTTTGTGATCCATTGTTTTACTTTTGTTTTAAATATTGTTTGCTTTTAAACATATTTTGTATTGTTTTGCTGCTGTATAAAAAGACTGATGGATTCTCCTTGTAATGTTTAGACAAATTCTGATATAGGAATTGTTATTTACATTGGATGTGATTTTGTAAGATGTGGTATTAAAGATCTTACCAATTCGATATTATTGTGGTGCTCAACTTTGGTTGAATTGGGGGTGAAATTGAGGGTTGAATGTAGTTGACAGATGTGAGTGCTAGAATGACTTTATATAGTTTTGACTGAGTTCCAAGGGGAGATTTTTTGACTTGTTAGTATTAGTGAAAGTTGTCAAGTCTTTTCACCCAAGAATAGTCAAAACTTTGCCATTATCAGTGTTTTGTTCTTAACGTAGTGCCATATGCAGGGACACTAAAATGATGCGATTCTGTGGCTGCCGCGTATTACGCATAATTATAGATTTGCCACATTTGTCACTTAATGCATCAGCTGCTGCACAATTTTCAGATTTGAACAAAACAAAATGTTGCTTTCTAGCTCAAGCAGATCAAAAGTTGCTAAAAACGCAGCAACAAATGATGCTGCATTGTGGAAGGGCCTTCCTAAAAGTTGGCTGGTCACCTTTCAGTTTCCTATTGCTGTATTGCGGTGTTAAAGTGGTAATAACAAGGTGTAAAATTTTCCAAGACAGCGTTAACGTAAAAATACATGAAGTAATACTATCACAAAATGTGCGACATTACAAAGAGTAATTTGCCTTTCTTTGCCACATAATTTAGTCAACCCTGCGGCATTATTTGGTTTCCCCTAGTCACATAATTCCAGTGCTGTGGCCATAAACAGGGCCACTGGAATTATGCAGCAGGGGAGGGTCAAAGTATGTGGCAGGGTTGACTAAATTATGCAGAAAGGAGAGGCAAATTATGTGGCTTAATGTGGCACATTTTGTAATTGTATGTTAACACTGTCTGGGCATAGGTTGCACCTCATTAGTATGAATATAGTACCCAAATATAGTACTAAGCAACAGGAAGGTGACCAGTCAACCTTTACAAAGTGCCTTTGACTGCCCAGCAATGCTTATTTCTGCAAAACAACGTTGTTTCAGTTAAAATCTGAAGATTATGCAGCTGATGTTGGAACATGTGGCAAAAGCAACAAATCCATAACTATGCGGAAAATGCAGCAGCCTTACAATCCCATAATACCAGTGGCTCTGACCATAAATTAGGAATAACGTCACAGCAGAAAGAAACAAACCACTACTAAGATATATATCCTGATTGTATGCTAGTTATCTCTTACTTCCCTTGTAATGGTAAAATCCTTCACAGTGTGCCATAAAACTGTTATAATCTCTTAGTTACTGTGTGACAGTAGCCTGCGGTCTCGATATGGAGGGGTGTCTCAGGTTCCCCTTCTGTTTATACATGAACACCAATAGCAGCCATCCCCTGTCACCTCACTTGTACCCGTGCACTTAAAGTAGCCCAAGACGTTGGCGTTATAGATGAAAGTTGCACAATTACACTTTGATTGCAAGTCTGCAGGCCCATGTGACTATTGCTTGAAGAAAAAGAACAGGAGATGCGTTTCAGCTTGTGAATGGGCTTTGGGAGAGCAATGGCTCTTGGGTGGGCCTGGCTTACCTGCCCTGGCCTCCAGAACCGGGCCTGATCTCTTCTCTAGAAACTGGCCCTGCCTTGCCCTAGGATATATGCTCAGCAAGTAGTGTGGTAATTCCTGTTAATGCACATATTGCAATTAGGAGTTTTGTGATCAATATCAGCAGGTCAAACCTGACGATATTTATCAGGGGAAAAATGTCCAGAATTTATCACATGCATGCAGAAGTTTGGTGCATCAAACACCAAAATCCCTCAAAAAGGTCTTATTTATTTTTCCTGTACTTCTTCCTTCTCGTTGACTCCTTCCCTTGAGTTTTCTGCTACGTACGCCTCCTGTGGGCCTTCACATGCTTTAGAACTGCATCACTTCGGTCGCTGTGTCTGCTCAGTCCAGTGGCACCTGAACTGGCACAAAGATCTTGTATATGAGAAAAGAGAGGGACCCCTTGTGTCTACCAAGGGAATAGGGTACTATTGACAAGTAAAAAACAAATGATCCCTTGGATTATGCAAAGAGCCAATAACGAAAAGCTCAACAATTTTTTTATTTTTTTTAATCGTTTATATTATGACACTCTTTATCACAAATACTTATTTTTATTTAAAAAGCCTTTTTACATGTTACAATATTTTATCAAAAATCATCACACATGCTATATATCACCAAATTCATATAAAACTATTTTTGTTTAAAAACCACACAACACATGGTAGAATAAAATAACAAACCATTACATAACATAAGGAGAGAGAAAAGATTAGACAGCGTACTTTGTCATTTATAAAACATATCCAATGGAACAATTTAATAACTAGGCCTGGATACACTGTTTCTTTTGGTATCTACAGATCCAATTATTTCCATGGATTATGTAAATGATGCGTCGACGCGTTTCGATGGGTTTTATTAATATTCCATCTTTTTCAAGGCAACAATTTTTGCAAATCTCTCTGTAAAGCCTTGTAGTATAGCCCCTGTTTTAGGTCCTGTGTAAGACAGATATATATAAAAATATTGTATTTAAGTTACACCATTGTGGTAATCAAATCGACTTTTAATATTATATCAAGCGTTACATATGATAAAACAGTTAAAAGATACATTTTCTACCTGTGAAAACCTTTGAGTGTCATAATATAAACGATAAAAAATAAAAAAAATAATAAAAAAAAATTGTGGGAGTCTATTGCATGGGCTGTATTACTGTATCCATTTAAAGGTACGACTCGGATGTGAGTTGAGCTTTTCGTTATTGGCTCTTTGCATAATCCAAGGGATCATTTGTTTTTTACTTGGCAATAGTACCCTATTCCCTTGGTAGACACAAGGGGTCCCTCTCTTTTCTCATATATTTCTAGCACAACCCTTTGGGTTGGAGAGGATACTTCTGGTCAACTGCCTTTGCTGCCCAGTAGTTAATATCCAGTATTACCGGTGAACATTATGGATAATTTAAAAACCTTTGGATTCACCGAGGATCAGTTTAACAGGTTGATCAACCAAAATCCATGTAATGGTGGTACATCTGTGACCAACAATACTAGCCATGAGCAACTGGTAAAAATTTTAAACCTTAAGAAAAAATTGATACGTACAGAACTACATGCCGACTTTTTAATTGAATATTTAAAAGCGGGTGTGATCCCCATAGGGCTGCAAATTAGAAATGAGCCTGTGCTGTTTGTTGAAAACAGAAAATTTTTAGAGATTTGGACTCACATAGCCAATCGCTGCAGCAGAGATTGGCTAATTTTAATTATTGAAACAGCCCAAGAAATAATGATTATAGAGAGGAAGCAAATTGACGAGTTGGAGACTCTATTTAAACAAAATACAGCACTTGAGGATGCAAAGAAGAAAATAGAGGAGTTAGAATTAGAATCTAATGGGTATCGAGAATATCTTACCAATAAAAAGACCAAAAAATTAAGAAAGGATGTTGAGAGATTTAGTGCGGAGGTGGTATATCCATTTCTTGGTAAAGAATATTACAATATAAAAAGAGACCAGAGATGGGAAAAACCACAATTTCAGAGACCAATTTACTCTAGAGGTGGAAATAAAAGAATAACATTCTCTGAAACATCTGGCTCCAGTAGCGAGGATGAACAGGCCATGGAACAGGCAGGAAGAGCAGCACCCACTTTTGAGCGCGAGCCTTTTTTAGGTGGACGCCAGAATCGGGGGCAGAGAGGCTACAGGAATTACAACAGAGAAGAACAAATGAGGAACCATCCACCTCAAAATCACTCTGCACAAGATTATCTCAAAACCAGGAACCAGCGTTATTGGAGATAGATGAATTTCCAATTATTAATTTGTCCCAAAAAGTTATGACTGTAGATGAGCAGGAGGTCTTACGGAAGGGTTTTAGCTTTGCTCCAACAGCCCCACCCGCCCCCCAACACATTCGAATTAGAAAAAGATTTGAGGGGTTTCTTTAGGAAGATAAGACTCAATAGGTTTTTTTGAGGATAGAGTATATGAGCTTGCACCAAATGTTTCAGGATTTTAAACCCAAATCCACCTTTACGCCAAGCCTGAGTCAGGTTGACAAAAATGTCGAATTATTTGAAAAGATAGTGGAAATTGAAATCAAGAATTTGAGAGGCAACAACTATAGTCATAATAATAACCTCTCGGCAGACCATAGGAAGGCCTTGAGATCGCTCCAAGAGTGCGACCACATTACGATCAAACCCGCCGATAAGGGCGGGGTGTGGTGGTGCTAGATACCTCTGATTATGAAAATAGAATGAGGAAACTACTTAATGTAGAAAATCATTATAAACTAATTCGTTTTTCTGTGATTGACGAGCTCAAAAAAGAGGTAGCTCAGCTTTTAAACGGAGGTAAGGAAGAGAGATGGATCTGTGAGAATGAGTACGGATTTTTGCTGAATATGCACCCCGTGATTCCAGCCATCTACGGGCGCCCTAAAAAACACAAAGACGTGTTAAATCTTCCGATGCGACCAATTGTGAGCAGTCTAGGCTCACTTTTGGAGCCGTTGAGTAAATATGCGGACTTTTTTTAAAAACCATTGGTCCTCAAGCAGAGGTCTTAGATTGAAGGACACAGCCCACACTATTTCTATCTTCGAGGGACAGGGCTTCAACAGGGTGACCCAGCTTTGGGTCACCCTGGATATTGAGGCCCTGTACACAAATATCCCTCAAGATGACACCATTAGGGTGGTGTCATCAATCCTTCATAAAGAAGACTTGAATGGGGGCAACAAAGATTTTATCATGGCATGTCACAATGGTCCTTAAGAGCAATGTTTTTTTGTTCAAGGACGAGCTTTACAAACAAAGGGGACCAGTATGGGGGCCACCTGTGCCCCCAGTCTGGCCTGCCTTTATGTAAGCAATTTTGAACAAATGCATATTTACAATGAGATGGCACCATACTATGAAAACGTCACTTGCTGGCACCGTTTCATAGATGATATTATCTTTATATGGAATGGTGCCAGCAGTGACCTACAGCTATTCTTGGAATGATTTACAAAGGGGCCTTAGACACAATACCGCACATTGTTATTGAAGTGGGAAATTATTAATGTGGTGCAACGATCATTCGGTGAGATCGCTCGGTGAGAACGGATAGAGGCGGAACGACTGGCCTCAGGTTTGGGAGCCAACAAAGGCACATTTATTTGAAAGAGAAGGAAGTAAACTGACCTGGACACATTGGACCTGGTATATACCCTTTAAGATAACAGAATGAAAAAGTGACTATACTGAACAATTGATAACAAAATATCATCTAATTGAGCCCTGAAGAAGTCCTAAGAAGGGACAAAACGCGTTGGCTACATTTGGCTACATTTTGAGTGAAGAAAAGAAAAATAGAAATAAAGGATTATCTTAAAACAAGTGATATATGTCTCATGAAAAAAAAATTTGGGGGGAATCTATCCGACTGTATTAATGATCTTATAATTTGACTGATGCTTGGAAACAAGTGTGTGCTGATTATCTGTATACAGCTATTCTTGGAATGGTTGAATCTAGGGGACGAGAATTTGAGATTCACTGCCCATTTTAGCGACACGTGTGTTGACTTTTTGGATATCCGTTTAAAAAATGTTGAGGATGTATTACATGTGGAGCTGTTTACAAAGCCCACGGACAAGAATACATTATTACAGTACGGGAGCAACCATCCCAAATCACAGAAGGACAATATTCCCTTTGGGGAATTTTTACGGTTGCGCCGTAACTGTACAACCTTAAAGGATTTTTACCATCATTCAGAGATCCTGGAGAAAAAACTAAAAGCTAGAGGATATCCTAGGAAACTGATTAAACATTCTTTTAAACGAGCGAGATTCTACGATCGGGACCAACTCTTAGACATCACCAGAGAGAAAAAGAATAAAAGCATGGAAAGAATTGTTTGTAAGCCAGTTCTCTGACATGAGTAATAAAATCAAAAATATTGTCAATAGGAATTGGAAGATCTTTAACGGATTAGTGACGCAATTACAAAAACCGCTGTTTTCATTTAGACGCAATAAGACAATCCGAAATTCCCTAGTGAAAACATATAAAACTGAATCTGAGAACCAAACTACACTAGACAGACGGAAGGCGGTAGGAAACTATAGATGTGGAACTTGTTCCATATGTCCTCATTGTACAGAGGCCAAAAGTATGGTTTTTCATGATAAAACACTGATACCTAGGACCCTGAACAACTGTTGAAGTAAGAATGTGATATACTTACTCACCTGTCCCTGTGGACTGGGGTATGTTGGTGAGACGAGCAGAGAACTGCGCGTCCGCTTACTGGAACATAAATCAGCAATAAGGACCAAGAAGGAAAATGCCCCCTTAACTGACCATTTTTCAAGACTGAACCATGATTGTAACCAAATCAATTGGTTCATTCTTGAGAAAATCAGTATAAGTGGAAGAGGGGGTGATTTGGACATACTGAGAAAGAAACGTGAGCAGTGGTTCATGTGTTATCTAGAAACGATAGACAAGGGATTAAATTCACGTGAGGACTGGATGAAATTGATCACGAATTAAAAATTCAGTTAGAGAAAATTGATCCCATGTAGAATATTTATTGATTCTAATACCATCTGTCATGAGGACAATAAATAGCCAAACCCCAACTTTAAAATAAATCGAGAGTTGAATAAGTTAGGTGGATTCAAGCAGGTGCGGTCTTCCGATATGGATTTGACATTTAGATCAGTGCGTTTGCTCACACCCAATTGGTTCTGGGTGATAAGAGGCAGAGCGTCTATAACCGACAACTGTAAAAGTTAGGTGCATTGAAGCATGTGCGGTTTTCCGATATTTAGATCGGTGTATAGCTTTTACCCAATTTGTTCCGGGTGACATGAGACAGAGCGTCCATTATGCCTATTACGGACAGGGAGCACTTCCGGGGGCATAATAGATAGTCAGCACAAGGCAAGTGCTCGAAGCGAAAGAGTAATTAAACACAGCGAGGCTAAGTCGAAGGTAGATTTTTCAACCAATCAAAATCCACCCATGACCATTTAAATTTGGCGTGCTCCCGTGGTTCATTTCTGCCTGCCGCCGAAAGGAGAATTATTACGGCCTCGAGACACTGCGTTTTTTGAGGTGAGACACCGGAGGGTTTTCTAAGGGGAATATAGAGAGGGAGATGCCAAGAGGGAAAGTAGTAACAAAAAACTTCCTAAAGAATTTCCCTTGGCGCAAAAAGTAAAATTGGTTTTCCTCTTTCTCCCTTTGTCCTATAGCGCATTAGACAGAGGAGGCACAGGATTTATGGCCCCTCGCTTTCCAAATAAAAGACGACGGTAGCGTCTATGCAAAGGGATCATTCCAATACAAAACGGAGGTAGGATGATATCGATATGTATTCTGTGGGGTCTATAACAAAGATGTAGTGATATTTTCAGCAGTAGGCATAAACAAACTCTCTTCTTTAGGTATTATAACTGCGAAAGTAACTACGTAGTAAGAGGGAGCAGTGACGTACCGGCCATTAAATCCCGGGGCAGAATACTAAGGCTATACTGATTGTATTAATCAGGTGAGATAGTACTGAATGGACCTTACAAATCTTGGTAAATAAGGTTGTTACCGATAGGGAATGAGCTGACTGAGATTGCTCTTTACTTTCAGAACATCAAAAAACAATGCATGTATAAACAAAAGTCTATACTAAAAGAACCTCTAGTTGGTGGAGTGATTACATGTACCCAGAAGTTTTCTTTCTAAAAAAGAAGGTAATGAATTAAAAAAAAATCGGCTTGACATGAAGGACATAGTAAGATTAGTAGTGGGGGCTCATGCGGGACAATCGTTATATTTAATCCAAAATAGTACCCGTATCTATTGTGGAGTTTCTGGCTTTTATGGGAAGATTTGGGTCTTATGAAACTATGTTGATACAGCCCATTAAATAGACAAATGTGAATTGTATCAAGTGATGGTTTAAACATATTTCTATTTTACACAGTGAAAGAAGGTAGAAAATGTATCTTTTAACTGTTTTATCATATGTAACGCTTGATATAATATTAAAAGTCGATTTGATTTTGATTACCACAATGGTGTAACTTAAATACAATATTTTTATATATATCTGTCTTACACGGGACCAAAAACAGGGGCTATACTTTAAGGCTTTACAGAGAGATTTGCAAAAATTGTTGTCTTGAAAAAGATGGAATATTAATAAAACCCATCGAAACGCGTCGACGCATCATTTACATAATCCATGGAAATAATTGGATCTGTAGATACCAAAAGAAACAGTGTATCCAGGCCTAGTTATTAAATTGTTCCATTGGATATGTTTTATAAATGACAAAGTACACTGTCTAATCTTTTCTCTCTCCTTATGTTATGTAATGGTTTGTTATTTTATTGTACCATATGTGTTGTGTGGTTTTTAAACAAAAATTGCTTTATATGAATTTGGTGATATATAGCATGTGTGATGATTTTTGATAAAATATTGTAACTTGTAAAAAGGCTTTTTAAATAAAAAAAGTATTTGTGATAACTTTTGAGTGTCATAATATAAACGATAAAAAAAAAATAATAATTGTGGGAGTCTATTGCATGGGCTGAATTACTGTATCCATTTAAAGGTACGACTCGGATGTGAGTTGAGATTTTCGTTATTGGCTCTTTGCATAATCCAAGGGATCATTTGTTTTTTAATTGACAAAGATCTTGTATTCTTCTGCCCTTGTTGCACTGAAGGATTTTGAGAAAGAAACTTGTGATGCTTGCAAGGATCCTACTCAGGCACACTCAGGGGCCGATTCCGATCTCGGTCGGAGGCGCACCCAATACTATTCGGTCGGGAAAAAAGCCATGCGAAAGCCAGTTTCCCGACCGATCCGTACAGCACACCGAACGAGCAAGTACGATGCGCACAACAGCAAAAATCCCGGCCGAGCCGTACTCACCCAAACCAGGTCCTGTTCTCCGACCGGGCGAATCCGGAAACGCCGAATCGAGTCGCACGGAAGGAAAATGCAGCCCCGTCCGGCCGGACAAGTACGATGCGCTTTCCTTACGCGCCGAACCCGTCGCTACGCCACGGCACGTCAAAGCATCCGGGAGAGCGCACATAAGCTCCGAATCGCGCCACAACACGATCCACGGCTATGAGAGCGAACACAGCACAGACGAGGACGACGCGAGCGGCGAGGACGAAGCGAAGCGGCGAGGACGAAGCCAAGCGGCGAGGACGACGCGAAGCAACGAGAAGGACGAGCGACACGAACCAACCATGAATCCCTTCGTCCCGATCATACCAATATTCTACATCTACTACCGGAACAGGCACGGACGCGTACGGCGCAGAAGGTAAGTCAGACACCAACCACAAAACACATACAACACGTACCACGACACATCACACACATACACTGGGAATCTGAATATACTTACACCAGCAGCACCATAGGGGCGGGATGCCCATCACCAATGCCACATATGCACACAGGGGCCTGAATGCGCGCCACCACCCCAACCCAGGGGGCTGGATGCCAACCACCACAACCACCCTTAGCCAGGGGGTGCCAGATGCCCACCACCACTACCACCCTTAGCCAGGGGGCTGGATGCCTACCACTACTACCACCCTCACCCAGGGGGCAGGATGCCCACCACTACTACCACCCTCACCCAGGGGGGCAGGATGCCCACCACTACTACCACCCTTAGCCAGGGGGCAGGATGCCCACCACTACTACCACCCTCACCCAGGGGGCAGGATGCCCACCACTACTACCACCCTCACCCAGGGGGGCAGGATGCCCACCACTACTACCACCCTCACCCAGGGGGGCAGGATGCCCACCACTACTACCACCCTCACCCAGGGGGGCAGGATGCCCACCACTACTACCACCCTTAGCCAGGGGGCAGGATGCCCACCACTGCTACCACCCTCACCCAGGGGGCAGGATGCCCACCACTACTACCACCCTTAGCCAGGGGACTGGATGCCTACCACTACTACCACCCTTAGCCAGGGGGCAGGATGCCCACCACTACTACCACCCTCACCCAGGGGGGCAGGATGCCCACCACTACTACCACCCTCACCCAGGGGGGCAGGATGCCCACCACTACTACCACCCTTAGCCAGGGGGCAGGATGCCCACCACTACTACCACCCTCACCCAGGGGGCAGGATGCCCACCACTACTACCACCCTCACCCAGGGGGGCAGGATGCCCACCACTACTACCACCCTTAGCCAGGGGGCAGGATGCCCACCACTACTACCACCCTCACCCAGGGGGCAGGATGCCCACCACTACTACCACCCTCACCCAGGGGGGCAGGATGCCCACCACTACTACCACCCTCACCCAGGGGGCAGGATGCCCACCACTACTACCACCCTTAGCCAGGGGGCAGGATGCCCACCACTACTACCACCCTCACCCAGGGGGGCAGGATGCCCACCACTACTACCACCCTTAGCCAGGGGGCAGGATGCCCACCACTACTACCACCCTCACCCAGGGGGCAGGATGCCCACCACTACTACCACCCTCACCCAGGGGGGCAGGATGCCCACCACTACTACCACCCTTAGCCAGGGGGCAGGATGCCCACCACTACTACCACCCTCACCCAGGGGGCAGGATGCCCACCACTACTACCACCCTCACCCAGGGGGGCAGGATGCCCACCACTACTACCACCCTTAGCCAGGGGGCAGGATGCCCACCACTACTACCACCCTCACCCAGGGGGGCAGGATGCCCACCACTACTACCACCCTCACCCAGGGGGCAGGATGCCCACCACTACTACCACCCTCACCCAGGGGGCAGGATGCCCACCACTACTACCACCCTTAGCCAGGGGGCAGGATGCCCACCACTACTACCACCCTCACCCAGGGGGCAGGATGCCCACCACTACTACCACCCTTAGCCAGGGGGCAGGATGCCCACCACTACTACCACCCTCACCCAGGGGGCAGGATGCCCACCACTACTACCACCCTCACCCAGGGGGCAGGATGCCCACCACTACTACCACCCTTAGCCAGGGGGCAGGATGCCCACCACTACTACCACCCTCACCCAGGGGGGCAGGATGCCCACCACTACTACCACCCTCACCCAGGGGGCAGGATGCCCACCACTACTACCACCCTTAGCCAGGGGGCAGGATGCCCACCACTACTACCACCCTCACCCAGGGGGCAGGATGCCCACCACTACTACCACCCTTAGCCAGGGGGCTGGATGCCTACCACTACTACCACCCTTAGCCAGGGGGCAGGATGCCCACCACTACTACCACCCTCACCCAGGGGGGCAGGATGCCCACCACTACTACCACCCTCACCCAGGGGGCAGGATGCCCACCACTACTACCACCCTCACCCAGGGGGCAGGATGCCCACCACTACTACCACCCTTAGCCAGGGGGCTGGATGCCTACCACTACTACCACCCTTAGCCAGGGGGCAGGATGCCCACCACTACTACCACCCTCACCCAGGGGGGCAGGATGCCCTACCACTACTACCACCCCCACTCATAGGATGGACAATGCATGACACAACAAGCACACCACAACCTAGGGAATGCAAGATTAAGACATCCCCCACCACCATGACAAGCGTGTGAGCAGGCTGTGTCAAATGCCTACAACACCGAACATGACATTGAACATACAATGTGACCCCCTAGCACATGTGCCACACATATATGTGTGTGGCACCCATAATGCTAAGCAGCCCATGACCATTGTGGCAATGGGGCCCTAAACCCCCATCATCACAGTGACCAAAAGGCAAGTGTGGGGTCCATAGCTGAAGCACATTTTGACCATTGTGGCAATGGGGTCTAAACCCCCATCATCACAGTGACCAAAAGGCAAGTGTGGGGTCCATAGCTGAAGCACATTTTGACCATTGTGGCAATGGGGTCTAAACCCCCATCATCACAGTGACCAAAAGGCAAGTGTGGGGTCCATAGCTGAAGCACATTTTGACCATTGTGGCAATGGGGTCTAAACCCCCATCATCACAGTGACCAAAAGGTAAGTGTGGGGTCCATAGCTGAAGCACATTTTGACCATTGTGGCAATGGGGTCTACACCCTCATCATCACAGTGACCAAAAGGTAATTGTTGACAAAGAAAGAGCTGCAACTGCCAAACTGCATGGATCATTCCTGGTCACAGAACCAAAAACTCATCTGTGGCAAAGTAGTGTATGTGTCCCATTGCAACATAAATTGGGGAGCCAAATACTGCAGTGCAAATGAAACATTCCTTTGGCCATGTGCAGACAAACAACACCCATGGGGGCTGAGACCGTCAACAGTCATCAATGACACAATGACAGAAGTGACCATCAGAATGCAGAACCACATATTTGCACCAATGGGCACACAAATGCAGATACCCTGTGGAGACAGCAGATGTGAGGTGAACAGATACCATACCATGGCAGCAATGGGACACACAAACCATGATCACTGTGCTGACCGATGACCTAGGAGTCCCAGGGACAGCAGGGAAACACACCAAACAACATACAGCCAATGGCACACCCAAGATATGCCAATGCAGTGGTGCAGATGCACAAACACAAACAGGCAGACCAACACTGTCATCATACACAGCAGGTGAGGGGTGGGGGTGCCAGTGTCCCCAGGCAACAACACAACACATGAGGAGAGCTGAATACCAATCATACAGATGTGCATACACTGCCACACTAAGGTAACTCATGGATCCAAATCCCCTATGTGGGCAAGCAGGCATTGACAGGTGAGAGGGAGCACAAAACACACATGTCACACAGGCACGTAGGAACAACAACTGACACAGCAAGTCACAGACACACCACAGCACCACCCCCAGGGCCCCCACAATGTGGTGACCCTGGGCTGAAGAAAAATACCACTGTGATGACAAAGCTAAATGTCGTTCACACTGTGAACCACAGTCAGGTGTCCTGAGCAACTAACTACCATCACACCTACACAAGCACAAATCAATCAGCATGGCCAGTAAGCCAAGGCCAACATGGAGGCAGGGGACTAGCCGGGCAACAACTCTCATCTGCACACACTCAAGACCACACCCCTCGACCTCCAACAATGTGCAGCAGTGAAGTACACATGCACTGGTGACATTGCACATGCACCCATTACTATTCCAGGGTGGTGGGTGGGAACCAAGGTGTAGAAACACATCACACATGGACACTCAACAAGACTCCTGAATGTCTGACACACTGCACACTACGCTGTACATGGACATGACGGCAATAACACACCGACCAATGGGATCCCAGCCACAGTCACACACCAATGAAGAAGC